>JASPKZ010003240.1:0-102664 GCA_030220185.1 Diploptera punctata | reverse complement strand
TAACATATCCCAAATAACTTATTTAAAAATTAACCATATGAAACAAACTTTACAAGGTCAAATTTGAATTTTTCCTAACATTCCTTACTTCATTCTTTAATTTAATCTTAAGGGTACATACTAGTTTCCTTCTGCTTTGCAGTGTATCTCTTATTCCTTTGTTCTTCTCATTTACCAAAATTCTCTCTTTTTCTTAACACACCATCATCATCTGTTTTTAGTCTATCATTCTATAAAAAATACCTCTGTTTGCTTTTTCGTTAATGATGCAATTTTCCTAAAATCTAATTTTAATGAACATTAAACACTGGTTTAGGTGGAAAATATGTGTTGTGGGTACTCACCTTACTCAAAATTTCCGTATTATTTCATTGACTTTTTTGCATGACATTTTCTTCTGCTGACCTCTTGCCCAGGGGCAGCCAGTCCTTAAGGGCACAGGGGTACGTGCTCCTCTTATAATTTATTTGCTTATTTACTGATACTTAAAATGCTATTACAAGTTATGTAGTGTACCGTATATAATATAAATGTATCACTTTGGATTCCATCCATAGTAATTTTGCCCAAGGACAGGTCTTTCGCTGCAATCATAGCCTTATCATGCTATGTTTTGCAGCTTTACTAGAAAATTGTAGTGTGGTAGCTTCCTGTTGCTTTCCACACTGGTGAAGGATGATGATGATGATGATGGCCGGATGACTTTCGGGGACCGTTGGGCCCTAAGCTTCCTGACATTTGTCTTACAGGTGAGGAAAAAACCCCGAAAAAAAACCTCACCCAGGAGCCTGTCCTGACCGGGAATCAAACCTGGACCCGCTGCATGACAAGGCAGCATGCTACCTCGAGACCACAGCAGTGGACCAGTTTGTATTAAGGTACGGTAATTTATTTTATACAGTGTAAGAGCAAAGAGAAATATGAATCATGTTAACTTGGGCACATAATCCTTGTGGCCAGAATCTCACATATAAGGACAGTGTTCTTGTGGAGTATTGCGATTGACAATGTTCATGAGACGGAATGTTTTAACTTTAAGTATGGTTTGGACACATGCAGTGTCAAAAGCAATGTAGATAGAAAAATACATGAGTTCACTCCCTCAGATTTAAGGGTGTTCTAAGAGTCTGACTAAGTTACTCATCAATGGGCATGTACTTTCCTAACACAGTATGCTAATACGAAACAACTGACACTCGATTAGTGTTACCAAAGACTGTTCCTAAAAGCAATTGTTTCATCAGTAGTTTCCAGCTGTGGTGTTAAGTTCTTATTGTGAGTTTTATCGGCATGAAAGTGTTCATGATGAATTAAATTAAATAATCATTATCATCAATTGCAGTCATGGATTAGGACATTGGCCTATTCCGCTTCAGGATATAAATTGATCACTCCATCGCTTCTTAGGTCTTCCTGGGTCTCTTCGTTCTGTGGGTCTGTAGTTGAATAGCTGCAGAGGTAGTCTATTGTTTGGCATTCTAAGGAGGTGTTCATGCCAATTATTTTGGTATATTTGGATGGCTTCAGTGATTGCTGGTGTGTTGAGTGAGAGGTTTGCAGATGTCTTCATTTCACACGTGGTCATAAAGCGTATACCCACTAAAGGTCTTAATAACTTCATTTCTGCAACTACTATCTTATTTAATTTACCTGTAGTAAGAGTTTCAGAGTCATAAAGTAGAGTTGGAAGAGCCATTGTTTTATAAAATTTTAGAATTGTATCTGGGCGTACTTTTCAGAGAAGAATGTTTTTTATTGTTCCTA
Source organism: Diploptera punctata (assembly GCA_030220185.1). Lineage (NCBI taxonomy): Eukaryota > Metazoa > Arthropoda > Insecta > Blattodea > Blaberidae > Diploptera > Diploptera punctata. Next base: position 100,900 of record JASPKZ010003240.1, on the reverse strand, counting down.
TAAGTTTTTTGGAATTTGATCAATTTTATGTATATGTCTTTACATGTTTCGTAGGAAAGGTTGCAGCCAAGATAATTTATTAACTTGTTCTATTATATTGTTGTTAATAACAAATTTTAGTTTGGTTTGGTAAAAAGCAAACCATTATGTTAAGACAGAATTAGGGCTAAACTGTTAGGACAACCGAGGCCAAATACATATATAAAACAAGTGATTAGTTATAAAATTATATCTTATACATGACACAACAGGTCACTATTATATATGAAAATGTGAGATGATTTGCAGTTAGCGTGTAATATTTTTTTTTTTATTCCACTGGGGATAAAGACTGGCATGAGACCAGTAGTTACATATGCTTGTGAAACTTGGGTCCTAAAAGAAACAATAAAACAGAAATTACTAATTTTTAAAGAAAAATTTTAAGAAGAATATTTGGACCAAATAGAGGAACTGATAACCGTTGGAGAATCAAAACAAATAGCGAACTAAACAAATTAATCGAAAATCAGAACATAGTAAACCATATAAGATCTCTCAGAATTGGTTGGCTTGGACATTTGATAAGAATGGATGATCAGAGACTGGTCAAAAAACTCTTCAAATGGAAACCTATAGGAGGCAGAGCTGTTGGAAGACCGAAGATCAGATGGGAGGATGACACAATGAACGATCTAAGGAAAATGAAAGTGACTAGTTTGAATATGGCAAGAGACAGATTGGCATGGAGGAGGATTGTTGAGAAGGCCAAAACTTTTCACTTTTGAAGTTGTCATGCCTTAAGATGATGATGATGCTGATGATGATGATGATGATGATGATGATGATGATGATGATCATGATGATGACTGGCATGACAGATTTGAAACATCTACCCATAGAAGTTAAGAAACACAGATTTTTCTAAAAATAATCTCGACATTGAAATGACAGAGAATGGACCTGAAAAAATTACAGATATTAATTTAGTATTTATATTTGGTTGTTTGTTGTTTTGATTTTTAGAATTTTTTAAATTTGATTATTGTGACTCACCCACTACTCATTTCACAAACCGCCACTGCTCTTGTCTACTTGTAGCCATGACCTGACATATGGTGCGGATAAAAAAACAGCAGGCATCCTCCCATATATGTTAAAAAAACAGATTATTTACATGTTGCATATGTAGACTGCTTCTCTTCTTTGTTAACAGTTCATTCATAACATTGAATGACCTTTCATGCTCAGAGGTGGATGTTGAAAGTGTTATCCAGAATTTGCATAAATGCTTTCAAATCAAGGAGCATCGCATTAGTCTCTATATATTCCCTGAATATTGCAATGTTAATAATTTTTTCATTAGTTTTTTTTCCCCCTCTATGTTTTAGGTTACTTTGATGATTGCTATGCTCATTTGCTCTGTTTTATCTGGTAAATATTTTCTTTCAATTGGATTATCATAAGTAATGCCATGAGTGATTTCCAATTTATCTAGAATTTGGAAATCAAGAGTGGCATTTGTTAGGACTATTTAACAAATAACATTAAGCTGTTTACTCACAAATCATTATTAAATATAATTATTTTAAAATATTTATATATTTAATGTAAACGGTGATGTTTGAAAACAAATGAGAACCGATTGCTACGCTTCATTTGCTTCTTTTGTTCGTCACTGCAACCAGATCATATTATTTATTGCCAAAGGAACGCAATATTGTAAGAATGCACTCTAATGGAGAAAAAATGAAACACATAAAACTGTATATTAATTCATTTCTGATTGTCCTATGATGTAAATATGACAATTATATTTTTCTGGGAAAAATACATTTAAGAAAGTGCAAACAGTGGTTTATTTTTTTTTTTGGTGGTATAATCAATTGCTACAAATGTTTTTATTATACTCCCGCATGCGGTATGTATTGACATTCAAGCAGTATATATATACAATCTGGTAGCTATATTTCTTAAAGAGTCAGTCACTGCAAAATAATGTTATGATCTATTCAGAATGTTAAAAGGGGGTGCTTTCTTTATTATGATAAACTTTAGTTGGTAAATTCTAGGCAAAACACGACTGTGATTGGTTGTAAATCAAAAATCATTGTAACGTGATTGGTCATTGACTCCCATTTGGGGCATGAGTTAAATAGTCTCATTAATGAAATCAAAATTCTCTTGAATGAGATTCCCTAAAGACATTTACATAATGTCTCTTGTCTTTCAACAGAAAAATATCACACAGATTGTTTATACTTCTATTACCTTTAGTTATATTTGCTTCTGCAGGTCAATGAGCTGTGGTTACAATTTTCAAAGTCTTCAAATAACACTGAGCAACAAACTGAAAGTTTTTTTTTGTCTCAGAAAGAAAAATATGTGAGTCTGATAGTATTTTTTCTCCTGAATTCAAATATGATATCGGTTTTTCTCCGTCACGCAAGGTTTCCGAGAGACAGGAATTTATAATTTCAAACACTTTAATATTTCCTACATTTGTAACTACACAATATTCAAACATTCGGACTCACCTAGAAAGTAAGAAATGAAGATTTTCTGCTATATTTCGCCTGTGGAGCATCTCTCTTGATGGTCCAACAATAATCGGCCAGCACATTAGGATTCCATTTGCCTTAACATCTCTTTTCCATAGCTGAAACCATTTGAGTTAGCTCATTTGGTTTTATTTTACAATGGACAAATGGACGAAAAAATGTTTATTAAAAAAATAATTATTTAAATCTATTAATTGAAATTGAAATAAAAAAAAACTGTGCATGATGGAGAAATTCCGAATACATATTTGAAAACACAAAAAAAAACTGTATTAAGTACAACTATTGGTATTCATGAGACAATAAATCATGCTTCCATTATTGATTTATAGGTTTGACTTCTAAAGAAGTAAGGTGTGAGGCCTGGCTCATAATATGCACCAACCTCTGCTATATTATGCACTAACGCTGCTCAAAAATTGTCCCTGTAAATTGATTTTATTTTACTATCAAATTGTAGAGTTGTGTCCTCAAATATCTTAAATATTACATTATTGTTGGCTTCTTCTAATTCTGGACTATGGCACATTATCATGGATTCTACAACAACCATTAAACTGTCTGGGTCTGGGAGTGTGATAGGTATCTCTTATCTGAAGGTGCAAGGATTAGTTAGAGATCTCTGTTAGAGTATCATTTTTAATAAATTCATGAATATAACTCTTCTGAGCTAAGTTCTAGTTGTAATCTAAATAAACCAGATGTATGACTGCTTTTTCATTGGTCAAATAATGTTTTTTACCTTTAAGCATGTAAGAAAATGTAGTTCACTCTCTAACACTCAAAATAAAGAAAATAAAAATAATAATAAAAATATATATATAATATATATATCATCTAGCATGTGTCTATATAAGTTATATAGGAGAATTAAAATATATAATTACAATTTTAATACATTAAATAAGCATTGTTTTATTCTTACGCATGTGCAATGCAGAATACATTGGAATTACAATTGTTTTATAATGGCAAATTTTTTGTAGAATTTCTTAAACATTGGAAAGCAAGGCAATTGAAAAACTGAAATTAATAAATTATTTTGAATAATTTCAAACAGTTTAGTGAAAAATAGCTCACATAAAAACAATACAGCATATGGCAAAAATAACAGCAGAATTTACAGTAAAGTCAGCATGAAACATAAATTCTGTTATGTAGGTAGGAAATAACACTATGAGGTTTCTTTAATTAATGTTGAGTTGTTTTTGACTCGCCTCATACTTCTTAACTTCCTCGCAGACCCGGGTTTCATCACTGCATTTGTGACATTCTCGATGTCAGTTGTGAACGTGATACAGCATTGAGAATGTCACAAATGCAGTGATGAAACCTGGGTATGCAAGGGAGTTAAGAAGAATGAGGTGAGTCAAAAACAACTCAACATTAAATAAATTCTGTTCATAAAGAAATTGCACTGGTAAATAAAGGTTATCTATTGACATCATGGAAAAAACTTAAATGTTTAATTAGGTAGTCCTATACATAATTTTTTTGTCGTATTAAAATAAGAAATGGAGGAAATTCCCAATTATTGATACCACCTTAGCTTGTATTCGGCCTGAAATGTACTGCTAAATAAAGATTATCTATTGACATCATGGAAAAGCTTAAATGTCTAATTAGGTAGGCCTGTATATATTTTTGTTATAAATAAATAAGAAATGGAGGAAATTCCTAATTATTGGTACCACCTTAGCTTATTTTCTGTCTTATTTCCCATAAAATATGATGTTGCCTAAGAACAATGTTTCTATCGTATAGGCCTACAATTCAGTCATTTGGTGGTTAAAAATAGTACCGTGGTTCCCCCAATAGATGGACTCAGCAGAGTAGTATCTTATGTAAGTTTGTTTACAGTACAAATGGAACTTAGCTTGTAATTAGTATAGTAAGATTTTACATATACCATTGCTTTTGCTTCTTTCCTTGTTACCTCTGTCAATTGTAATTGTGTAAAATGGTTTACATGGGTCCTATAACTCAGTCAAACTGCTTTTAACACTTCTTAAACTCGAAGCTGCCCATCTTATGGTGAATATGTTTCCTATCTTAGATATTGTCTGTCAAAAGCAGCTGTACATTCATTCAGTTGTAGCTGGTTTTTAGGATATATACCATACAGTTTATCAGAAAACCAATGAAAATGATTATTGTCTGTCTAACTGATCTGGGCCCCCATAAGTATGCGAACTAAAGCCTACTTCCTTTTCTGCTTTGGCAAATCATTTCCCTTCCTGCATTCATATCTCTCTCTCTCTCTCTCTCTCTTGTGCTTGCACTCCAGTGTTGTCAACTAAACTCCAACCTTGCATTATTCAATATTCAAAAGCCATGACACTGAGGGAAGTTCGGCAACATCCCTCCTTGATAAGTTACCGAGGCTGGTGTTTGACATAGTGGGATGGGAGTGCATTTCACTTAGAGTATCATGAACACACAGTTCTAGTCTATGGTTTGAGTAATGATGTGTAAGCATATTAGGAAAGAGTTTTTTTTTTTAATTTCTGTTGCAACTCTTTTTCTTACCAAGCATTACCAAGGCACCATCACAGGTAAATCCAACTAGGTTTGGTTTAAAGTAAGTACATTTAGATTATGTGAATTCAAATTCTCTAGCAGAGCTTCTTTGATTAATAATGCTGTTATGTTAGACAAAGTAAATGGACATAATACATTATAAGAGGAAATTAAAGAAAGATTGGTAAATGGGAATAAAGCTTATTTTGCAAATAGAACCTTATTTAAAAGCAAATTAATATCAAAAACTGCAAAAATAAGGTATACAAAACACTCGTTAGACCAGTAGTTACATATGCTTGTGAAACTTGGGTCCTAAAAGAAACAACAAACCGAAATTACTAATTTTTGAAAGAAAAAATTTAAGAAGAATATTTGGACCAAATAGAGGAAATGATAACTGTTGGAGATCAAAACAAATAATGAACTAAACAAATTAATCAAAAATCAGAACATAGTAAACCATATAAGATCTCTCAGAATTGGTTGGCTTGGACATTTGATAAGAATGGATGATCAGAGATTATTTGCCATTTGCAAAGAGAGAAGCAAAGGTTTCAAAGCATTGGTGCGAGGGAATTACAATGTATATAAGAGAAAAATTTGCATCTAGATCGCAACTCACCTCGGTAGCTCAGTTGGTAGAGCATTTGGCCCAGAAAGCCAAGGTCCTAGGTTCGAGTCTCGGTCTAGGCAAAAATTTTCTCTTCAAATATAAAAAATATTATGTATTTGTTATTATTTTATTGTTTTATAAAATTACATTATTTTTATATGAATAAAAAATATTTGGACAATCATTGGAAGACATGTTTTAACACTAAAATTATATTTTGTGGTAAAAATGATGAATTAAGAGATTACAATATTAAAAGCGATACAGAAGTTAATTTTTATGTAAAAATGTTAAGAAAAACTTATAACCCTGAGTTTCAAGTTCAATCCATTTAAACTGTATGCTGTTGTGGCTTTATTGTTATCCATATGATGATCTCAAAGTCCAATTCTTAGTTATAAACAGTTCTGTATTGAAGATGTCATGACAGAGAACCCAGATGCAGTCAAATCAATGAAAGAAGTTAGTTCTGACATTTCCATGAGATCTTCCACTTAGGTCTGCCAATAGGAACTCAATTCTTCACTCACTTTTCTGTCATAGCTAGAAAAATTGAGATTGCATATCCAGTTTCATCTAGTACAGTATATAAAAATCAATATATGTTTCGATGTTTTTATTATTAATTTCATACATCTCAATGATGGATAAATCATATTTAAAGAGAAAAATTATACGCTCAGACCGGGACTTGAACCCGGGACCCTTGGTTTTCTAGTTTTCTAATTCCCAAATATGTCTTCTTAATATAGGAGCCGCCATTTGCAAAGATAGAAGCAAAGGCTTCAAAGCATTTGGTGGGCGGGAATTACAACGTATATAGAGAAAGATTTGCGTTTAGATCGGTACTTGCTCAGGTAGCTCAAATGGTAGAGCACTTGGACTAGAAAACCAAGGGTCCCGGGTTCAAGTCCCGGTCTGAGCGTATAATTTTCTCTTTAAATACAATATATGTTTGTTTGTATTCTATGCGTGGCCATACCTTGATCCGATTTTGATGGGGCTTTTTGCAAAATGTTCAGGAGATTCTCGGGATGAACACAGGCTATAAGAGAGTTGTGATATTAACCCCTTCACCGCCTAAAAATCACCCTTTGTAGTGAAAAACGTGAAATAAAGTCCCTATTTTGATGCTTAAATGGCTTACGTTGCCTAAACCATAACAAATACACCAAATTAATGTACACAGAATTGAACATCTCAAAAAAACTCTACAAAAAGTCTGCAGTAGCATATGTTTATCTTCTATGGATAACTCACAATAATCATTTTCGTCTTTTATTGATGACAAGAAGATCGGGATAAGCAGATTCCCGGACAAGTATAACAGCACAAGGCTGGTGGTAAAAACACATTAACATTTATTTAGGAGTAGCAGCAGCGCATACTGGGTATTAGCTAGTAAGCTATAAAATATCCATATTGGCATTAAAAGAATCTATTAATCTGTAATCATATTGTGATTGTTATTAAAGCCAGGAAGTTCATGTATATGCATACATTTTTCCAATGGTTGCAATTAATTGATGATTATCTTCAAAAATCATCAACAGCTTCTTAAATTAAATTAAATATTGCATTGATAGAGAGTTAGAATTTAATGACCTATCTCATATTTGTAGATTTCTTGAAGACTATTTCTATATGTTACACATCATTATCAATTCCTTCTAACTGTTGAATCAGTGGTTGGTGATCCTGTAGGTTTATTTCAGCTCCCTCTGTTGGCTGACTGATGAACTTCCAAATCAAATCTCTTTCCTGGGAATTTCAAAATTCACGATTCTGTATTGACTTAGGCTTCACGGCTGGGAGTTGCTATGATGATCTTGAAGAAGATTCCCAGATTGTAGGCCGTGGTCTTGAGGCTTGAAGTTCCCCGATGTTTTGCCAGAGACTGCATCTCGCATCCTCAAGACAACCCTTGAGGATGCCAGATGCAGTCTCTGGCGAAACATCGGGGAACTTCAAGCCTCGAGATCACAGCCTACAACCCGGAAATCTTCTTCAAGATCATTCACGATTTTATTTTTGTGAATGTGAATTTTCTCCCAAATTGTGAGCTCCTTAGATTTATCCAACTGTTTCAATAATTTGGCTTTTGGGTTGGATAAATCTACGGAAATCACAATTTGGGAGAAAATTCACATCCACAAAAATAAAAATAAAATCGTGAATTTTGAAATTCCCAGGAAAGAGATTTGATTTGGAAGTTCAATCAGCCAACAGAGGGAGCTGAAATTAAACTATAGAATCACAAACCACTGCTTCAACAGATGGAAGGAATAACATATCAAAACTAGTCTTCAAGAAATCTACAAACATGAGGTGAATCATTAAAAGTCTCTATTAATGCGTCTGGAAAACCTGATGATGGTATGCATGGCATATCAAAACATGTTCAGTTAGAGCACAAGTTATGACTCCGAATTCGTCTTTTTTTATTGCTGCATTTGAGAAGTTACTTCTTTCATTCCAGTGACTGCATAGAAGCACATACTGCCCTGTACAGAATGTTTTAAAAATTATAATTAATATTTGTACAATATTTTGTAAAAAGCCACATTACTTTTTCTTTCAGAGCTATGAGTATGTGATTTTAAGAATACAGTGCATTTACAAATTAAGTCACACATATAGGGAAATTATGATGCTCAAATGCTGATTATCTTCTCTGATTGTCGGTCATCAAGTTTTATCTTCTTTTCATTTGGTGAGCTATCAAATTCATCTGACACTTTTCTGGTCTCTGGAGATCCTGCTTCCATTTCCTCCTGTTAAAAAAAAAAGCATTGTTAACCAAAAATAAAACATACAATATCATCAAAATAAAATTAAACAGTTGTTTAAGTTATAAATTATCTTTTTATAAGAATTAGATCTACCAAAGAATATCTATAAATTCTAGTATATTCTCAAGTATTCCCTCCATGGTATCTTTACCTTGTCATGGTGGAGTGGCTTGCGTGCTTAAATGATCCCGAGAGCTATGTCGGTGGTAGCATTGCTGCCAATAGGGTCAAAGGTGATAAGCCAGACAAAAAAAGTACTTTGGTCAAAAGAGTGACGATCTTTCACCGTAAAAATACAACCGTCAAGAAATGCGGACATGGGTTCAACTGGGGTAAAATTTCCCGGAGGTCAAATAGTCCCCCATTTAAGTTCTCCGGGCGGGGACTACTTCAGGGAACCCATGCCAAAGGCTCAAACACAGGGACATGTTCCTAGGAACATGCAATGTTAGGACTTCATACAATAGCGGGGCACTAGAGGTATTAACCCGTGAATTAGATAAATCACCCTTCGATATAGTTGCTTTACAGGAAGTTAGATGGCCAGGAGAAGGTAGTCAGGAATCAGGAAGCTTTGCATTATACTATGGGGGTGCAGAAAGACCTGAATTTGGAACGGATTTTTTAGTCCGAAGGAGGATCCTGTCCGCTATCCGAGATATTGACTCTTACTTTAAGGGAGAAAGGAGATTACAAGTATTTGAGAATAAAGTTCTTAGGAAAATTTTTGGACCAAAGAGAGATGAACAGACAGGTGAATGGAGAAGAACTACATAACAGTGAACTACATGGTCTTTATAGGAAGCCAGATATAATGAAAACAGTTAAGTCTCATAGACTGCAATGGGCAGGACATGTGGCATGAATGGGGAATCAAAGACGTGCATGGAAGCTTCTTGTAGGAAAACCAGAAGGAAAACATCGAGTTGGTAGACAAATAATGAGGTGGGAGAATAACATTAACTATGATTTGAGGGAAGTAGATTATACAGGGGATGATTAGAAAACATTAGCTCAGGATAGGGATGTATGGAGAGCTTATGTCCGCGCGGCCATGAACCTATGGGTTCGATAGTGCCAGTGAGTTAGTTATATTCTCAAGTGTTAAGTTCTTTGTGACATACTGACAAATACAGCATATTTCTTCCTTTGGTTATATGTATGGGAAATTCATAGCCATCAAGCCCCTATATTTCAAATGTGTAGCAAAAATTTTAAATACTTCTTCTTCTTCACTTCACAGGCTAGGCAAATTGCCTGTTCTGCCTCACAGTTGTTCTGTCCATCTTTTCACTGGCCTTCCTACATTCCTTGAACCTCTTGGCTTGTAGATGAATGCTGCTCTTGGTAATCTTGATACATTCATTCTTTCCACATGTGTAAACCATTTCTCTCTACATTCTCTGATTTTCTCATCCAATGGATATATATTTAACTCTGTTCTTTTTTTTTTAAATACTTTTTATCAATAAAATAACATGTAAATAATGTTGTTAATCTCTCTTCATCTAGTCTTGTATCCTCATTCCAAAGGTAAGGTATATTGTTAATAATAATATTTTATCAATATTTCTTACAGGATCTGCTCTAACATTCAGTTCATGTGGAATACAGGCCTTCTTGTCTTACTATGATCACTACCTAATGGGAAATTTATGGGCATCAAAAAGAGAGTTCTGAAGTAGCATTACTACAGAAATAAATTTATCAATATATTTATAGCCTCGCCAATTCTTTGTTATTGGTACAATCTCTTTGAGGTAAAGCCAATCACAACAACCTAATTGTTCTCAATATAGGACATATGCTACAGCAACATGCTGTTTACCAAAGCATATTCCTCCCTCTGGATGGACCCAGACATATGAGATGAGTAATGTGCCACAGCTACAGAAGTGTGGTTCATTCCATGCTACCAGCTTTAGGACTCTCTGCTTGTTTGGCCTTGTGGTTTTGATTCCCTACTCTAGAGATGAAACACCTCATCTCTTCATAGTTAAATATGGGAAATAACATTATGAGGTTCTTTATTCTTAAATTAATGAGTTATTTTTTAACTTCTTACCTCATACTTTATGTTTCTTCAAACACGGGAACTAGTTTTCGAGAGAGATCCTTCTCTCGAAAACTAGTTCCCATGTTTGAAGAAACATAAAATATGAGGTAAGATGTTAAAAAAAATGACTCATTAATTTACCTCATCTCTTACTGAATTCACTTTGACTTTGAGCTCATTGCTGATGCCACTAAATAGCGCTGACAAAGTGACACAAACCCTACACTGATAGCCGTTAGGGAATTTGGCTGCCAAGGAGCCTCAACTGGTTCCAGCAAGCAGCACTCTGGGCAATGCTTAGTTATTCTCATCACTCAGCAACAACAGTAGCAATAAAGCCTATGAAGGAAGTTCCATTAAGTCATATCTTATTTTAGACTGAAATAAAAAATACAAATGTGCCTATTCAGCACAAGGTAGTGACATTATATCTAACTAACTCACTGGTTCTATCAAACCTGTAGATCCATGGCCACGCAGACATAAGCTCTCCATACATCCCTATCCTGAGCTAATGTTTTCCAATCATCTCTTGTATAATCTACTTCCCTCAAATCATGGATAAGGTTATTCTCCCACCTCATTCTTGGTTTACCAACTAGGCGTTTTCCCTCTGGTTTTCCTACAATAAGCTTCCATGCATCTCTTTCATCCCCTATATGTGCCACATGTCCTTCTCATCACAGTCTATGCGACTTAACTGTCATTATGTCTGGTTTCCTATACATATCATGTAGCTCACTATTATGTAGTTTTCTCCATTCACCAGTCTGTTCATCTCTCTCTGACCCAAAATTTTTCCTAAGAACTTTATTCTCAAATTTTTGTGTTCAAGCCTTTGGCATGGATTCCCTGAAATAGTACCAGTGGAACCCATGTCGTATTTCTTGATGGTTGTATTTTTACGGTGAAAGATCGTCACCCTTTTGACCAAGGTACTTATTTCATCTGGCTTATACCTTCGATCTGTCCAGCATGGGTAACCCTTTCGGCAGCAATGCTACCACAGGCATAGCTCTTAGGGTCATTTAAGCATGCAAGCCACTCCACCATGACAAGGTAAAGATACCATGGAGGAAGTGACATTATATCATAATAAATAATTTTTAGGACAAAATAATAAAATTTGCACTCCAAAATTGGTATCAGTATTTCCCAATTACACTGGTCAACATGATTTTTGTCTCATGAGTACCAATAGTTGTACTTAATGCAGTTTTTTATTGTGTTTTCAAATATGTATTCAGAATTTCTCCATCGCCCAAAGTTTGTTTTTTTATTTCAATTTCAATTAATGGATTTAAATAATTATTTTTTTAATAAACCTAGATTTCTTCCTGGAAAATCTTGGTGCAGTGAGCGATGAGCATGGGGAACATTTTCATCAGGAGATATCAGCTATGGAAAAGAGATATCAAAGCAAATGGAATCCTAATATGCTGGCCGATTATTGTTGGACCATCAAGAGGGATGCTCTACAGGCGAAATATAGCAGAAAATCATCATTTCTTATTTTCTAGGGGAGTGCGAATGTTTGAATATTGTGTAGTTACGAATGTAAAAAATATTGAAAGTAATTTGAAATTATAAATTCCTGTCTCTCGGAAACCCTGCATGATGGAGAAAAACCGATATCATATTTGAATTCAGGAGATAAAATACTATCAGAATCACATATTTTTCTTTCTGAGACAAAAAAAAGTTTATTTTTTGTGCTCAGTGTTATTAGTAGTGTTACAAGATACAAGAAGGGAAATTTACTGAAACAGCAAAAATGAGATTCTTGAGATCTGTAGCTGGCTACACCTTACTGGATAAAAGAGGACTAAACATCTTTAAAGTAATAGATAGAACAAATGTATGGATAGAATAAAATAATGAAAAAAAAATTGGAAAACAATATACTCAAGGAATGGAAGAAGAATAAATTCCTAAACTAATGATGAATTTCAACCCAAAAGGTAGAAAAAAAAGTTGGAGATCGTAGACAAGATTGGCTCAACATTGTTAAAAAAATGAGCCTGGAACAAACCCCATAAAGACTTAATCCATGAAGCTGGTTTGTTGATTTTTTTTATTTGAAGAGAAAAATTTTCGCCTAGACTGAGACTTGAACCCGGGACCTTTGTCTTTCCAGGCCAAATGCTCTACCAACTGAGCTACCGAGGCAAGTTGCAATCTAGATGCAAATTTTCCTCTTATATACGTTGTAATTCCCTCATATATAAGAGGAAAATTAGCGTCTAGATCGCAACTCACCTCTTATATATGTTGTAATTCCCTCATATACGTTGTATATAACAGGAAAATTTGCATCCAGATTGCAACTCACCTCGGTAGCTCAGTCGGTAGAGCATTTGGCCCAGAAAGCCAAAGTCCCGGGTTTGAGTCGCGGTCTAGGCAAAAATGTTTCTCTTCAAATAAAATGTATCCTTCAGTGAGAAGTGTTAAATTAATAATAAAACATTATTGGTTTGATGATGTTGCAAGATAAAAAAAAGTCTGAACAAATGAAAAATTTCATATCACTTACCTCATCACTGTTCATTTCTGAGAGAACTTCATCCAACATTTTGACAAAATGATCTGCATTTTCATGTGTGAACACCATGGGGGGTTTCAGTTTCAGCACATTTCTGTCAGGTCCATCTGAACTCACTAATATATATTCTTCCTTCATCCTGCATTAAAAACACATCAATATAATTCTTTCTTATCTCATGATAATCTATTTATTGTCATAAACATCCATTTAGATATAATCATATGGCTTAAAGATGATTCTATTATTTCTCATTATACAGGGATTTACAAGGGCATTTACTGAAATTATACAATGAGATTTAATAATGTTAGGTTTATTCAATAGCGACGCTAGGATCATATATAAATGTGATTATCAGCTGGCGAGTGATAAACTTCCTCAATATTTCTGAGTTAATTGATATTTATTAATTTAATTTATGATTGCTTTATTGTACTATAATTTTAGTCATATGATTTATAAACTTTGTGAATAGATACAGGCTGCTGGCCTCACATCCACATGTGTTAATCACAGAGGTAGATGATCATCTAGCCAGTGTAGGGGTGACATGTGATCAGAATGTCGGGTCCCCCATCCGTTATAGCTGGTCTTCTCAATCTGGAGTCGCTATTTATTGTAGTTACCCAAATGCTCACGATGCTGGGTGGGCACCAGTCCCATACTGGCCGAAATTCTAGAAAATTTCTTCCCCCATGGGGATTTGAACCAGCACAAGTCCCATAACTCTGCACCAAGGCTTCTTGCCTTTACCACTTGGCTACGATGTAGAACTTATAAATAGATTAGCTTCAATTTAATTTGCATTTCAATAAGATATAAAGGGACTGAAGCGTTCACAATGTCTTCTGTTTACCACTTAACCTCTTCAAAATTGATGTGAATGGAGGAAAATGAATGAAACTTCATAATGAGAAACTCCAGAATCTATATCATTATCCTAATATTGTCAGGATTATTAAGACTGGGAGATTAATGTAGCTCAAAAGAGTGACACTAAAATGGTTTCAAATTTTTATTGGGAAACCTTTGGGAAAAAAGAACATTAGGAGGTCTAAGTATATGTGGGAGAATGTACAGATGGATCCTAGAAATTGGATATTGGGGATATGAACTGGATCCAACAGGCTGAGGATAAAGACCAGGAGGGCCTTATTGAAAACAGCATTGACCCTATGGGATTCATAACCCATATAGTTAGTTATTGTTTAATTTTGAGTTAGTTTTTTTTTAACATTCTTACCTCATATGTTTGTTTTGTTGGACGATCGTTTCAAAGCTTATTGCTCCATCCTCAGTTTGTCACAAACTCGTTTTTTCTTGTCGTCAAGTTTTAAAATAGTTATTGTTTATTATTATTATTATTATTATTATTATTATTATTATTATTATCATTGATGATGATGTTACTGTACTTATTACTGCTTCGTGTTACATTGTTATGGTTATCACTTGCTTTCATTACTGTTACGTTATTATTAGTGTTTTATTATTACTTACTTACTTACTCACTGGCACTATCGAACCCATAGGTCCATGGCCGCGCGGAAATAAGCTCTCCATACATCCCTATCCTGAGCTAATGCTTTCCAATCATTCCCTGTATAATATACTTCCCTCAAATCATAGTTAATGTTATTCTCCCACCTCATTCTTGGTCTACCAACTGGGCATTTTCCTTCTGGCTTTCCTACATCATCATCATTATGATCATCATTGTCCTCCTCCTGGTATATATCATCATCAATATTATTAGAGTTATTATTAGAAAGATCTGTGATCTATAATTCACATCTCAGCAGATGTTGTTAACTCTATTAAATGCTAATTCAATATTGAGACAATAATGTACTGCTAAAAAAGATTCCCCTGATAAGTTGTCCAACATTGAGGTCGCAATCTTTAATGTCGATATGAACTCACAATTAATTTACCGGTACGCTGTTATCCCTTTTAGTCCTTTAATCAAAATAATTTGATCAGTTAATCATATATTTATGCTAAAAAAAACAAATAATTTTGTTGATCAACTAAACATAACCCTAAAAGGGACCCAAAAAAATAACCATCTTAATCTTGTCCAGCATATTGCCAAGTTGAGATAAGATGAAGCCACTGCTGTTGAAGGTCTTGGATATACATAGATGACAACAGACCATACCTGTTGCACCAGAATAGGAGCAGGTGAATGAAATTTTATTTTAGGAAGTGATATTTTGAAGCTGTTTTAATTATTTTTAGTCTGTTCATCTTACCTACCTCAATATTAATGTTGATTTGTTCTGGAACATGTTTCGATTATATCATAATCAACATCAGCATCTTGCCCAGACTGGTTAGATTTATGTTGCACACCCTGGATGTTGATGTCAGCTCCATCCTATGGTTGGCCAAAGAACCTCCAAACAAGGTCACGCTCTGTCGGTATTTCAAAATTCATCATTGTCTTCTCCTGGTACGTATCATCATGAATTTTGAAACACCGAGGAAGCGTGACCTTGTTTGGAGGTTTTTTGGCCAACCACAGGATGGAGCTTACATCGACATCCAGAATGTGCAACATAAATCTAATCATTTTATTTAACTTTCACAAGGAAAGAACACTATGAGGTTTAATTTAAGAATTAAATGAATGTTTTTATTACCTCACCTCATATCCTTTTTTCTTCTATACTGCAGTTTCGGAGCTTATCTCCATCATCAGTAGCCTCTGATCGACCAGTGTTATGTCATTACTTCGATAGAAGTAAAAAGAAAATCGCCAAGAAACGACATAACACCGGTCGATCAGAGGCTACTGATGATGGAGATAAGCTCTGAAACTGCAGTATAGAAGAAAAAGGATATGAGGTGAGGTAATAAAAACATTAATTCAATTCATAAATCTAACCAGTCTGGGTAAAATGCTGATGATGATAATGATATAATCGAAACATGTTCAAGAACAAATCAACATTAATATTGAGGTCAAATGAACAGACTAAAAATAATTTAATGTGAATTGAAATTTAATTAAATGGATGAGGAAGTGGTGGTATGAAGATTTTGGTATGAAAAATGAGAGAAACCCCAAGAAAAGCTAGTTCTGGTTCAATTCATCCATCATGAATCCCACATGGAATTAACTAACTGAGATGCAAACTTGGGACCCAGAGATTGAGGATGAGATGCCAGATTTGTCTCATCTCCAGTATTTGTTATAATAAATTAAACTCTATGATACAATAGGCCTAGGAGATCCTAGGTCTACCATCCTGTTGCTAGCCTGACATCCACGTGTTAATAACAAAGGTGAATGATCATCCAGTCAGTCTAGAGATGTCATATGGCCAGCGTATGTTGATTCCCCCAGCCATTATAGGTGGTTTTCTCAACATGGAGGTGCTACTTATTATAGCTACCACCCAAATGCTTCACGATGCTGGGTGGTCACCGGTTCCATATTAGCCAAAATTCAATGAGAAAATTTCTTCCCCTATGGGGACTTGAAAAAGTGCAAGTCCTGTAACCCTGCATCACAGATATGAAGCCTTAAATTGCTCGACCATGGCATGGTACATATTAGTTACATCATCATCATCATCCATGCAAGTATTAGGCCATGTGGCCTGTTACAGTCTCAAAGAGGAATTTTCCATCCACCGCTTTTTTGGACGTCCCAGCGATCTATCGAGGCTTGGTTTGAGACTTGAAAGCAAATGTAAATTTTTTTCGCCCAATGGATTGCTGGCCCGGAGGGGTATTATTGTGGGGTTCCCACTAATGTAGCATTTCCTCTACATTAAGGTGATGTGGTTATATTGCCAGTACCTGATCCTCAGAGCCTCATTTGTAATAGCAGGTGTTGCAGTAGTTATTGTATTGTATTGTAAGCCCATGTTTTCCCTTTACAGAGATTTAGGCACTTCTCCCTACACGGAAGAATTTGAACCATACTAATTTAGTTACACTTGTTTTCGTATAAATGTCATTTATGAGTGGTCCGTGGTCAGCGTTCCGCCTCATACTGAGATCTAGAAAACCAAGGTAGTACTAGGACGGGAAAATTCGGTAAATTTTGCTTAGAGGCCTTTTCATTCAGGCTTAAGGATTTTTTATGAGCCTGAAAATCTTCAGACTCGGGACCCACGGCTTAAAGTCCCTCCCGGAGGACTTGCTCCTTGGATTTTTCCGTCCTAAAAAAATCCATCGACCCCGGCCGGGTTTGAACCCGCGACCCTCGGGACCAGAGGCAAGGAGCATAACCACTAGTCCACCGCGGCCAATTATACAGTATATAAAATAACATAAACAAATATGTGATACCTGGAGATTATATGCTGTGCCTCTGCAGTGGCAGGTATTCTTGTTTCTCTGTCCTTAACAAGCTCGATGCCTGTAAACAATCCAACACCTCTCACATCTCCAATTATGGAGTATTTTTGTTGTAGTTGTCGGAGTAAATTAAGCAGTGGTTACCAACTCTTGTTGCATTTTCCCTCATCTTCTGTCTCTCCAGAACTTCCAACACAGAAATGGCAACTGCGCATGACACAGGGTTTCCTCCATACTACAATATAAAAGCCAACAATTATATTTCAATACATAATAATCAAAATAATACCACTGTTAGCCCACCTAACACTTTCAAAAGTTAGAACTAAACTCTTTGATATTTAATTAAAACGTAACATAATATCAGAACGAGATACAACAATCCATTGATAGTAGTCTAAATGTTGAAAACAATAGTAACATAATAATGTATATATTAGCCTAATCAAACAAACAGATAAACTAAAGGAACTCACAGTCTGGGAAAAAATCCACATCCAAAAAAACAAGAAAGACAAACTCATGAATTTTGAAACTCCCGCAAATTTTGACCTGATCCAAAGGTTCATCGGTCCACCGATAGAAGTAAGAAGGAAACCGCCAAGAAACGACGTAACACCGGTCGACCAGAGGCTACTGATGATGGAGATAAGCTCCGAAACTGCAGTATAGAAGAAAAGGATATGAGGTGAGGTAATAAAAACATTAATTTAATTCTTATAATAATGTATATTGTATGCATTGCATATATACTGTAGCATTCCAATATTATACAATGTGCTTCAACGTGTTTAAATTCCCACACTTTAGCCGTCCTCCCGAGGCTAACATGGAAAGATATCTTGAGAATTTGTTTCACAGGCACATTCAAGCTGATCAGTAGCACATTGTGCTGCATTTCAAGCACAATTTGGGAGAGAATTTACATCTGTAAGAATAAGATGAAAACCATTAATTTTGAAATTCTCGGAGAAAAATTTTTAAAAAATTGATTTGGTAGTTCATCGGTCAGCCAGCAGAGGGAGCAAAATCAACTTATATCATGGACAACCGCAAAACAACAGTTGGAATGCATCAACAATGTTGCGCAAAGTGACAAAGTCTGGTCTGCATAAAAATAAAAAAATATGAGGTGATTAAAATAGCCAACTCATTAATAATTAAAAGAAACTTCATAGTGTTATTTCCTACGTTATTAAATAATATGAATTATTGACAATTATGTATGTTCCACCGCTGTGGTCTCGAGGTAGCATGCTGCCTTGTCACTCAGCGGGCCCTGGTTCGATCCCTGGTTGGGGCAGTTTTTCAGGGTGAGGTTTTTATCATCCTTAACATTATCATCATCATCCTTCACCAGTGTGGAAAGCAATGGGAAGCTACCACACCTACAATTGAGGGGGTCAGTGGAATAAGGGCCCATCCCAACTGCACTAAGTTTGGAGAAAAATTGCATTTTATTAAATTCTACATTGAGTAAAATATATAGAGCACACATTGATAATATTTGGTACATGTCTTGTACATAAAGTAAGCTTTCTGCCTGCAAATGTATAGACCACTATGTTGTTTCATATGTCTAATCAAAGAAAAAGAAAATTGAGAATATAAAAAATACAACATAAATAAACAAATTAAATAACACTTTTAACTTGAATATTGCATTAATCTATGTATTATACGTTTGCAGCATTTATATTATCATCATCATCATCATCATCATCTGATTTAAGGCTACTGTTAAAATATCTGGTGTACAGGTGGTACAAATGTCATGAGAGTCATGATGTCTTCTTTATCATCCTACCATTAGGATATTTTGTTATCAATATTACATCTCGTAATACAGGACACTTTGCCTTTTTAAAGGGTTATTACTGCCTCTAAAGTCAAATCACTGAAAATAGATTTTATGTATATTACGTGTCTGTTTTCCACAAAACGAAACTGAGATGATTTTCTGATGTCTACCTTATGATTGTCCAGCATCACATTTCTCTTTGTGAACATTTAAGTTATCCAAATATTTAAAATTTTCTGCATTTGTCTCAATTATTGTAAATGGTTTTTTGTTCAACTCTTTCTTATGAGGTGAGTCCACTGTTCAGGTGTATAAACACTTGTGTTTTTCTTTTATTTTTTTTCAATCACACCAAAGTCAGCATCACAGGGAAGGAAAGTGTGACCTGGTACAAGAAATGTATGTTCAATTTCTTCAAACCAACCACAATCAATCTTGTGCAGCCAAAGTCCCATTATTGTATAATTTTTGTTTTGAACAACACATGAATCACTATATACATTATAAGTTTCTTTTTATTAGCACTTTTTTCAATCAGTGGCACAGCTTTTAATAAGCAACTAGCAATTTCGTCCGCACTTCTTGAAGCAACTGATTCAGGCCGATATATATTCTTTTCCACTGTTGCGTAAAATGTTCTGCTTCATTTTATTCTACTGTTGCACATTTATTTTTCTTTTCTTATATTTTATTACACTATTTCCATTTGCACAAGAATCTGCCGCATCAGCCATTCTGCATTTACTGATATTTGCCGTCAATGCTAGTCAGTATTGCAGTGGACTACAGAGTAGCGGACAATATACGGTCACGTGTCAGCAGTTGGGATGGGCCTTTATTCCCCACGCGCGTGAAGAAGTTGGAAATTTTTCTTAGACATAAAGTCTCATTTAACCTCTTTTGAGCAAAGTTAGAATTATGAGCTTCTAAAGATTAACAGAAGATGGCCATAGGATACATCTGCAAATAACTAAAAATCAACCATTGGTTGGGATGGGCCCTTATTCCACTGAGCCCCTCAATTTCCTAGTAAAGCTGCAAGCATAGCATGAAAATGCTATGATTGCAGTGAAGGACCTGCCTTCAGGCAGAATTACTATGGATGGATGGATGGATATCAAATGTTGTAAATAGGAATAATAAAGATTGACAAGGCTGAGAAAGGAAACATACATTAAAAACAGGAAGTTAAAACCACACTATCTTGAGTATTTTAAACAGTTACAAACCTCGTAGAGATTATTTTGTGTTATGTGATATAACATAAGATATTTCCTTTAAAATCTTGTTTCTTACTTACTTACTTACTTACTTACTTACTTGCTCACTGCCTAACATTCCATGTTCCTGGAACATGTCTCTGTGCTTGAGCCTTTGGCATAGGTTCCCTGAAGAAGTCCCTACGCGGAGAACCGAATGGGGGACTATTTGACCTCTGGAAAATTTTACCCCAGTTGAACCCATGTCCATATTTCTTGACAGTTGTATTTTTACAGTGAAAGATCGTCACTCTTTCGACCAAGGTACTTTTTCGTTTGGCTTATCACCTTCAATTATAATTTTATAAGTTTAATTGGTTGGATTATTATTTTAACTTTAGGAATTATTTTGTTGGGGTGATGGAAAGATACAATTAACTCCTTTTTTTTATAAACAAGGATTTATGGTTGGTTGACCCAGATGTTATGATTAAAAGACTAAATTACCTTAGGGATAACAGCGTAATTTTAATTGCCAGTCCAGCATGGGTAACCCTATCGGCAGCAATGCTACTGCCGGCATAGCTCTCAGGATCATTTAAGCAATCAAGCCACTCCACCACGACAAGGTAAAGATACCATGGAGGGTAAAATCTTGTTTCTAGTAATGAAACTGCACATAGCATGAACTTGCTTCATGCACACTCACCGTGTTAAAATACTCCATCCCGGTATCTCTGAAGCTCTGTGCAATCTGTGATGTTGTGATAACAGCAGCTACAGGGTGACCATTACCCATAGGTTTTCCTACAGTCACAATGTCAGGAATAACATCTTCACCTTGCAGTTGAAATGCCCACCAATGTTTTCCAACTCTTCCAAAACCCACTTGCACCTCGTCAGCAATGCAAACACCTCCAGCCTCACGTACATACCTGCAAACACCAAGTGCATATTCTAAAATGTGCAAATTAAATTTGAGAAGATAAATATATGCCTCAATTGGAATTTGAACCCTATATCTCTGGTTATGTACACTAGCGCTCTAACGATTTAAGCTAATAGGCTTCCAATTTACTTATAGATTTTTTTAGTATAAAGAAAATCTATGAGTAAATCAAGTTCAATAGTTTAAATCATTAGAGCGATGGTGTGCAGAATCAGAGATTTAATGTTTAAACGAAGTAACACTATGAGGTTTAATTTAATTATTCTTTTTCTTCTTCCTCCTTCCAAGTATTAGGCCAAGGCCTGTTACAATCCTATAGAAAATTTTCCCTCCAGCATTTTGATCCTTCCAGGAAATTCTCGTATAAGACTTGAAAGCATAATAATAGTCCCTTCAATTGGTTGCTGGCCAAAGGAAGGCAAGACCAGTGATGGGGCTGCCATCTTATAGCCTCTGGTCAGGCTTTTCTAGAGAAGAAAAGAAAATAAAGAAAAGAAGAAATGGAAGAAAGGAAAGACTCCCTAGCCCTCGGATGCCCTAATAGTGTTGGGGTCGAAAAAACAAGAGTTAACCAAGAGAGGTTAGATAGTAAAGTTAAAAGAGTGCAAAACACAAGTAAATGGAAGAAATTTTTTGCTCAGCTTGGGCACCTTGTGGTCGCCATCCACATATCCCCTAGATGAGGACCCCTGAGGCTTTAATTATTATGAGTTAAATTTTCTGTGACTCAAAAAACAAAAAGTGATAAATGAAAGTACATATGCTTGTGAAACTTGGGTCTTAAAAGAAACAATAAAACAGAAATTACTAATTTTTGAAAGAAAAATTTTAAGAAGAATATTTGCACTAAATAGAGGAACTGATAACTGTTGGAGAATCAAAACAAATAATGAACTAAACAAATTAATAAAAAATTAGAACATAGTAAACCATGTAAGATTTCTCAGAATTGATTGGCTTGGACATTTGATAAGAATGGATGATCAGAAACTGGTCAAAAAAACTCTACAAATGGAAACCTATAGGAGGCAGAGCTTTAGGAAGACCGAAGATCAGATGGGAGGATGACACAATGAATGATCTAAGGAAAATGAAAGTGACTAATTTGAATATGGCAAGAGACAGATTGGCATAGAGGAGGATTGTTGAGAAGGCCAGAACTTTCACTTTTGAAGTTGTCGTGCCTTAAGATGATGATGATGATGATAAATGAAAGTACTCTACAGACAGTAAAGAAATTAGTAAAAACTTCAAGAATTTACATACCATCCTTTGGAATTTAATAAGTTTCAAACAATTTTCAGTAAATTAAACTTTAAATTAGCACCTAATAGTATATTACGATGCGAGGTTGGGAAGTGGTTTTTACAGAATCAAGGAAAAATGTTTAAAACTGAGCAAAAGCGAAGTTTTTAATCTCTGAGATTCTGTAAAACACTTCATAAACATGCATTGTACATTATTTTTTGCACGATGGTGTTTTCAAAATAATAAATAATAGTAAAATAATAACATCTTTGTTGGAAATATTTGCGTTCATTATAAAAAAATTGACTAACGTTAACAGTGTAGGCAGTTTATTAGTTGAAACAACAGGAGGCCTTAAGAACAATTTGATAAATGGCCGCAAGTACCATATTTATTGTTTTATATTATTTCAAATAAAGTTCTGTTCATTTAAAATGCAGTGATTTGTTTCGTATAATGTATATTAACACTACCTTTTGGATATTTTTTTGTATATAGATTGTACGTAGTATACATAGAGGGCAGTGGTTTTATTTCCCGCACATGGGTGTAAATGTAATATTACAGTATAGTTATTTAGGTTAGCAACCTCAAAATGTAGGAAGTTGAACTTTCAATCATGGTCGCCATTGTACAACAAAATGCACTATCGTGCAAAAAAATAATTACAGCCTGAACAGTTTAATTAAAACCAACAAAAATGAAAAGATTGATGACGGCAACAAATCAGAGATTCATCAAATTGATTGTAAAGATTGTGAAAAAATATACATAGGAAAAACAAAAAGGAACTTGAATACAAGATTGAAAGAACACCTAACAAATGTTAAAAATGGAGAAATAGGAAAGTCTGCAATAGCTGCACATGCATGGCCAGAAAAACACAGAATCGAAACAAAGGCAAATTACTGAAACAGTTAGATAAATCTAAGAAAAGGACTACACTGTGGCATTGTCAATAGAAATTATATTTACCTGAAGACATTCCTGAAATAGTTATCTGGAGGAATGATCTGTCCTCCACAGCTCTGAAGACTTTCTGCAATGTATGCTGCAATTGTACGGCCTTTTCCTCTTGCTTTCTTACAAATGTCCCTCACTTCATCTGCATACATTTTACCAAGATCTTTACCAGGGTGATCCACATCTCGATACCTCCCTTGGTAAACATCAGGACAGGATGCCTCAACACAGAAATAATATAATCACAAGAATGATAACTTCCATTACATAAAATTTATTCTAAAAACTTTAAAAATTAAACCATAATGGAGTTTGAGAGATGGGATAAAATAAAGGCCCCATTATTAAAGGTGCCATATGTAAATCAAAGGATCAAAGCTGACTGTGTATTGCGGAGCTGTAATGCTACCGTTATCCACCATATGTCTCAATTGTGTATGCAACTGTCATCAATAAAAATGTTGATCTTAGCCAACATTGTATTTTATGAAAATAAGACTGAATACAAGGTAAGATAGTACCAATAATTAGCAACGTTCTTCATTTCTTATTTATTTATGACAAAAAAATTATATATTGGCCTACTTTATCAGACATTTATCTTTTTTCATACTGTCAATAAATATCCTTTGTTTACATTTTCATTATGCTCAATGCTGACTCACCTGTAAATTTTGGTATTATTTTCACCATATATTCAATGGTGAATGTGGGATATATTTCACTAAACTGTTCGAAAACATCAAAATAATTTGTTTACCTCCACTTTTCATATGCTTTTCTTTCCATTGTTTTAAAAATTTACAGAACCACTCATTTTGAAACAACTAAAATTCCAACTAATTATGCATTCTGCATATGTAAAAATAAAACAACACTTATTTAATCTATTATAATTGTAATTATATATTTTAAGATTCTCCCTTATAACTTACATAGATAAGTGCTACATAACACATATTTTTATTTTCTTTATTTTGAATATTAGAGAGGATTAAATCATGATTTACATATGTATTATTATTATTATATATATATATATATATATATATATATGATTTATCCATGAATAATAAAAACATTGAATTAGAGAGGGAACTACATTTTCTTACATGCTCAAAGATAAAATCGTTATTCAACCAATAAAAATGCAGTCATACATCTGCATTGATGTTTTTATTATTAATTTAATACATCTCAATGGTCCACCGCTGTGGTCTCGAGGTAGCGTGCTGCCTTGTCACGCAGCGGGCCCGGGTTCGATCCCCGGTCGGGGCATTTTTTTCTAGGTGAGGTTTTTATCGGGGTTTTTTCCTCACCTGTAAGACAAATGTCAGGGAAACTTTAAGGCCCAAACGGTCCCCGAAATCATAAGGCCATCATCATCATCATCACCCTTATTATCATCATCATCATCCTTCACCGGTGTGGAAAGCAACGGGAAGCTACCACACCTACAATTCCCTAGTAAAGCTGCAAGCATAGCATGAATATGCTATGATTGCAGTGAAGGACCTGCCTTCGGGCAGAATTACTATGGATGGACATCTCAATGAAGGAAATTATATTTGAAGAAGAAATATGTATGCTCAGTCAGGGGTTTGAACCCAGGACCTTGTAAATAAGAGAAAACTTTGTATTTATATTGGAGTTCTCAGGTAGTTCAGCCAGTAGAGCATTCACATAGAAAGCGAAAGTTCCTGACTGAGCATATATTTTTCTCTTCAAATATAGTGGATCTGCTTTGTTTACATTACAACTGGAACTTAGCTCGGAATTAGTATAACTTAAAGTTTATAGATGTGATTTTAAAATATTTTCTTTTATTTCAAATTATATATAGCAAACTCAAATTGTCTTATTATCATAATTACTTTACTGATGAATGTGCATCCTAAGCAGACTCTAGACCTCAATGGTAGAATGCAGGGTGATATTTGTAACATATATAGAGTGGAAGTAATATACTGTACATGCGCAGAATAAGCATGAATTCCTTGTACAAAATATAATAAAAATGTTGTATATTTTGGGTCCCTTCACAAAATTGAAAGAGGAATAAAAATAGTTTGGTCTAATAATAAATCAAGATAAAGCAAAATATTTAAAATGTAGTAATCACATCAGAAAATCGGAAAATCTACAAATTGATGACATGCAAATTAACACAATAGAATCATTTAAATACCAGGTACCAAAGTAAATGGACATAATGCATTAGAAGAGGTAATTAAGATTGGTAAATAAGAATAAAGCTTATTTTGCAAATAGAACCTTATTTAAAAGCAAATTAATATCAAAAACTGCAAAAATAAGGTTATACAAACACTCATTAGACCAGTAGTTACATATGCTAGTGAAACTTGGGTTCTCAAAAGAAACAATAAAACAGAAATTATTAATTTTTGAAAGAAAAATTTTAAGATGAATAATTGGACCAAATAGAGGAACTGATAACTGTTGGAGAATCAAAACAAACAACGAACTAAACAAATTAATAAAAATTAGAGTATTAGTAAACCATTTAAGATCTATCAGAATTGATTGGCTTGGACATTTGATAAGAATAGATGATCAGAGACTGGTCAAAAAACTCTATAAATTGAAACCTATAGGAGACAGAGCTGTTGGAAGACCGAAGATCAGATGGGTGGATGACACAATGAATGATCTAAAGAAAAATGAAATTGACTAATTGGAATATGGCAAGAGACAGATTGGCATGGAGGAGGATTGTTGAGAAGGCCAAAACTTTCACTTTTGAAGTTGTTGCACCTAAGGATGATGATGATAATGATATCTTGGGTGATCACCATCATTATAAAATATTGAACAAACAATTTTTTTTTCAGAGAAACCATAGATTGTCGTTAGCAGACAGATTACCAGTTCTGTGAGCCCCCGTAGATAGATTAACAAATTGAAAAAGCAATGAAAACATCTGGAAAATATTCTAAAGGTATGTAATGCATGTGTGACTTTATTCTTCTAATGCATGCTATTTTAAATTACTGTAATATTTTCTTAGTCAATGAAACAAACACTACATATCTCATAGTATATTTTTTGTAATTATGTCCATAAATTAAATGACGCTCTTTTTTTATTCCACCTCGAGCACTATATATTTCGGTGAGAAGTGATAAATTTAACAGCATAGCTGCTGTTCCTAATGGCAAACTGGAGGGGTTTAATCCACAAGTTTCCTAGCTTCCCAATATAAATCAACAATATTCTTTGAATTTTTATCACAGTTTAGCTTCCTGTAGACATTTAAACAATTACTCTCCATTGCAATGTGGAGATATAAGTATGTTCAGTTTATGTAGTGGTCATGCTAAACATGACTATAAATTCCTTTTCTTTTTTTTTTAATAAGTCCTTCTTCTTCTTCTTCCTTCCAAGTATTAGGCCAAGGCCTGTTACGATCCTACAGAAAATTTTCCCTCCAGCTTCTTCCGGAAAATTCTCGTATAAGACTTGAAAGCATAATAATAGTCCCTTCGATTGGTTGCTGCCAAAGGAAGGCAAGACCAGTGATGGGTCTGCCATCTTATAGCCTCTGGTCAGGCTTTTCTGGAGAAGAAAAGAAAATAAAGGAAAGAAGAAATGGAAGAAAGGAAAGACTCCCTAGCCCTCGGATGCCCTAATAGCGACGGGGTCGAAAAAACAAGAGTTAACCAAGAGAGGTTAGATAGTAAAGTTAAAAGAGTGCAAAACACAAGTAAGTGGAAGAAATGTTTTGCTTGGCTTGGCCACCTTGTGGTCGCCATCCACATATCCCCTAGATGAGGACCCCTATTTATCTTAAATTCCATTTCAAACTTTTATATTTGGTAATTTGTATGAATTTTCCAAAAATATGCTATATTTATTTCTTATGATGTAATGAATTGAGGTGGCATGGATTGTTAATAAAACCTTTTCACTGCACAATTACTTACCACATGAACCCATTCTGGCTTGCCACTACCTCCTGGATGGTTGAACTTGTATGGTGAAATATCTATTAATGATGATAAATGGCCGTGATATGCACTGCAAAATAAAGCATCAATGTTATATAAATTATATTACAATTTTGATGTAAAAATTGTAAAAGAACTCTATTCAGAATCATAAGCAGGAGGTAAGATGATAAGCCTCCTCTCCATCTGACTTTTCCCAGATTCATGTCATATGAAAGTCAAATTTGGTCCCTGGAATCAAAATAAAAACTCTCTCCAGTATAAAAAAGTCCATAGCACAACATGCCTAGAAGGTTCTTGGTCTACCAGCTGGATGCTGGCCTCATGTCCATTTGTTATTTATACGAGTAGAGATGGACGATCTTCTAGTCCAACAGTCTGTGATTTTCACAGGACCAGTTTCAAAAGCCATTTGTTCTATCCTCAGCTAAATCTCCAAGGTGAGGTGTAAAAATTTATTTATGACACTTATATAAATAACTAGTTAATACCTGGCATATGCTGCGACTCCTAAATATATGTTAATGTGTTTTTACCTCCAGCCGTGCGCTGTTATGCTAGCCCGGGAATCGGCTTATCCCAATCTTCTTGACATCAATGGAAGACAAAAATGGTTATTGTGAGTTATCCGTAGAAGATAAACATATGCTGTTGCAGACTTTTTTGTAGAGGGTTTTGAGATATTCAATTCTGTGTTCATTAATTTGGTGTATTTGTTATGGTTTAGGCAGCGTAAGCCATTTAAGCATCAAAATTCTTGGGGGCTTTATTTCACGTTTTTCACTACAAAGGGTGATTTTTAGGGGTGAAGGGGTTGAGTATTACAACTTTTTTATATCCTATGTTCATCCCGGAATCTCCTGAACATTTTTCAAAAAGCCTCATCTCAATTGGATCAATGGTATGGCAGAGCTCGCTTACCCAGGTATCTACCTATCCCAATCTTCTTGGCATCAATGAAAGACAAAAATGTTATTGTGAGTTATCCGTAGAAGATAAACATATGTTGTTGCAGACATTTTTGTAGAGCTTCTTGAGATATTCAATTCTGTGTTCATTAATTTAGTGTATTTGTTATGGTTTAGGCAGCGTAAGCCATGTAACCATCAAAATAGGGACTTTATTTCACGTTTTTCACTACATCCATTGTAATTCTGCCTGAGGGCAGGTCCTTCACTGCAATAATAGCATTTCCATGCTATGCTTTGCAGCTTTAATAGGAAATTATAGGTGTGGTAGCTTTCCATTGCTTTCCACACCGGTAAAGGATGATGATAATAAAGATAAGGATGATGATGATGATGATGGCCAGATGATTTTACAAAGAGTGATTTTTAGGGGTGAAGATGTTGAATATCACAACTCTCTTATAGCCTATGTTCATCCCGGGAATCTCCTGAACATTTTGCAAAAAACTCCATCACAATCAGCTCAACGGTAGGGCCGTGCATAAAATATGAACAAACAAACAAAACATACATACAAACAAACAAACATTCCTTTTTATATATTAAATTAATTATGTACTTAAAAAATCTTATGAGATGAAGTGTATATTTCCAAATCAATTTTACTTAATACCTCATAATGTAATTTCCTATTAATTATGCGTACACTTGAACATTATTTAAATTGTTCCATATAAAAAAAAATAAAACTACCAGTAAAAATAAGCAATATTCATTGAATAATTCAATAAGACAATCTAAAAATAAATAAATTATAGGCATTAAAGAAGAAAATAAGATTAACCTGAATATTCTACAAGCATAAACAAATTATTTCCATAACTCTAAATTATTGTAATTAAGTCAGCTTTCCAAGATTACATTAAAACTTACTGATCCAGTGTTATGACATCATGGTTTTTTGTGTGAGCTCTTGCTAGACGAAGTGCAAGATCATTAGCTTCTGATCCTGAATTGACGAGGAAGCAAACAGAGAGAGGTTCAGGGAACGTGCTGGTCAGCTTACGAGCACAGAGCACCAAGTTGTCATGTAGGAACCTATTGTTGGTATTCAGTACTGACAGCTGATCACATGCTGCCTTCACAACGTCTGGATGACAGTGACCAACTGAAAACACAATTCAGTTATCAATTATATTACTGAAGACTGTTTTTGGTACTGAAGGAAAGATCTCACAAGGTAACTCAACCATTTCATGCTGAAACCTATCTTGAAATTTCTTCTAGAGAAGTCATGTAATGCACAAAGGCCTTTTTAACTGCAAGACACTAAACTCAAGAGCTAAATCTCTCATTTAAACTATAGGGAAGTTATACAACTCCTGTATTGGCAGACTGGAAAACTCTCATTACCTGCTGTCCATGCCACGTCCCACCTCACTCCACTCTGTGCTTAACTGATGCAGGGATGTATATTTGCTCCATACAGTAGACTGCTATTGTCGATTCTTGCTTTGATGACTTTGCCTTGCACTTTAAATTGGCACATAATTTATGGACATGACCTTGGTACATCACAACGTTCTCTGGGAGAAATTTCAAGGTAGGTTTTGGCATGCAGTGGTTGACGGTTCCTTTGTCAGTAAAATGTTTAAGGGTCATGAAACCTTTATAATGTAATAGACCTAGAAGGCAATAGGAACCCATCAATAGGAACCTCAACTCGATGCTATTCTTTTTGCAGACGATTTAGCTCTTCTGGCACTTTCCGAAAATGATTTGCAACGATCAATTTATAATTTATAAAAAATAGGTGCCAAATTTAATATGGAAATATCAATTAACAAAACTAAAATTATGGCATTTCATGGGAAGGACACCATACAAAGTAAAATCTGTCTCGAGACTAAAATTTTAGAGAGATCTAATCAATTTAAATATCTTGGATATTATCTCTTTATCTGGGATGAAAAGGATATCCCTGAAAAAATTACTAGTTATAATAAAAGTTTAGGAATTATTAATCAAGTTATGAAACCATCCCTTGTACAAAAAAAACACCAGATTATGTTTATATAACACTTTGGCTAGACCAGTGTTGACCTATGGTAGTGAAGCATGGACACTAAAAAGACAACATGAAAGCAGAATAACGGCTTGTGAAATGAGATTCATGCGCAGAACAGTGGGTTACACCAGATGGGATCGGAAAAGGAACACCAATATCTTAAAAGAATTGAAGACTATGCCAATTTTGGAATATATTAACAGTACCAACTAAATTGGAAACACCATCTTGAAAGAATGAGTTCAAATCGGATCCCCAAAGCTGTTTATAATTATATACCAAGAGGACGAAGATCACTGAGCCGTCCTATGAAACGCTGGAGGGAAAATTTTCTATAGGATCGTAACAGGCCTTGGCCTAATACTTGGAAGGAAGAAGAAGAAGAAGACCTAGAAGACCTAGGTCTTTCAGCCAGTTGCTGGTCTCACATGTCATGTGTCAGTCACAGAGATAGATGATCATCCAGGCAGTATGTCAGTTTCCTTTGCTGTTATAACTGGTTTTCTCAACCTGTAGTCACTATTCATCATAAACTCGGAGGTTCATACATAACCATCCAGACATAAGCTCTCCATACATATCTATCCCAAGGTAATACTTTCTAAACATTTCTTGTATAATTCATCTCCCTCAAATAATGGTTAATGTTCAATGTTTTTATTATTGATTTCATACATCTCATTGATGGATAAATCATATTTGAAGAGAAAAATTATACGCTCAGACCGGGACTTGAACCTGGGACCCTTGGTTCTCTAGACCAAGTGCTCTACCACCTGAGCTACCTGAGCAACTACCGATCTAAATGCCAATTCTTCTCTATTTGGTTCTCTAGACCAAGTGCTCTACCACCTGAGCTACCTGAGCAAGTACCGATCTAAATGCAATTCTTCTATAACGTATATAGAGAAGAATTTGCGTTTAGATCGGTACTTGCTCAGGTAGCTCAGGTGGTAGAGCACTTGGTCTAGAGCAAATGCAAATTCTTCTATAACGTATATAGAGAAGAATTTGCATTTAGATCGGTACTTGCTCAGGTAGCTCAGGTGGTAGAGCACTTGGTCTAGAGAACCAAGGGTCCCAGGTTCAAGTCCCGGTCTAGGCGTATAATTTTTCTCTTAAAAAATGGTTAATGTTATTCTGCCACTTACAATGCCCTAACACTCCATGTTCCTAGGAAGATGTCCTGTATTTAAGCCTTTGTTATGAATCCCCCAAATTAGTCACTATTTGGAGATTCAATTGGGGGCTATTATATAAGGAGTACTTTATTCCAGTAGTAATGAACTGTGCTAAGAAGCGCTGGAAGCATAGATTCCACTAAGATTTTGGAGAAACAATATTTTATTTGTTCTAGTTAAAACACAATTTTAAATTTGTTTAGAAATATTTGTATGGAAGTGAAGATCACTGCAATCATAGGCCTAGTAGTAGTAGTTCCTGTCACTCCTCTTGGAAGCATATGGCCTTTGTGATAGCACGTCAAATTCCTGACTCCATTCCAACTTTTTCATATTTTATGCCAAATGCCTTCATCTTAGTGCATCTTAGACTTGCTTTGTTTTGGTTTCTTTAATAATGGATTTTAATAAGTGCAGTTATTAGTCCATAGCTTCCGATTCTGGTGATAGTGTTGCCAACTAGGCAGCCAGATCTGGCTTCCTCAGTTCTTGAACAGAGTTATGATTTCCTGCCAATGCTCAGGTGGCTGCTTGCAGTGGAAATCCACTGGGCTGCAATCATGGTGGATCTATAATAGTTCCACCAATCAATTATATTCCACCAGTTCCATCATAGCTGCAATGAGAAGTTGACATGCAGTACATGGAAGAAAGAGCAGTGTGCAGGAAGCACTCAGCATCACATGGGAGTGTGGATTTCTGATCATAGCTCATCGGGTAGCTCTCAGAGTGGTCGGTAAGCTATTTCTGAAAGCGGTCCATGTGATGGCAGAGAATATTATGATTTTATTTTGTGTGGGATTCTTGAAAGTAAGAGTAAGTATAATTTTTAATTGTTGTGATTCTTGTTTTATGTCTACTCAATAATACTGGATGGATAAAATTCATGTTTTCTTACTCAATTGCTAATTATTAGCAAAGATATGTAAAATCATTGTAAACTGGGAATTCATGGAGTGGCTGCTAGTTTCTTAAAAATTTGGTCCCTCTTTCAGAATGGCTATAGTTTTATATCTGAAGAAAAAAATTATACGGTCAGACTGGGGATTCAACCCAGGACCTTTCACACTCTAGCCGAATGCTTTAACAGATCTTATCTGAGAAACTCCAATCTAAATGCAAATTTTCTCTTATATACGCTGTTAATTCCCATGCACCAAATGCTATGAAGCTGTTGCTTCTATCTTGAAAATGGTGGCTTCTTTATTAAGAAGGCATTTAATGGGAATTTTACATTACCTTATTTTAAGATTCCACTGTGGTCTCAAGGTAGCATGCTGCCTTGTCACACAATGGGCCCAAGTTTGAGTCTCGTTCAGGACAAGTTTTCTGACTGAGGTTTTTTTTGAGTTTTTCCTCACCAGTAAGACAAATATCAGGCAAATTTGAGGCCCAAAAATAAACTATTATTAATATTTTTAAAACAATAAATTAATTAATTTAATAGCTCCAAGAAATTTGGGTCCGCGAACATCATACGACCATCATTATTATTATTCATATTTGCCTAAGATTAAGTTTAGGATTAAGGACTCTCCTGGCGCCACCTCTATCATCATCCATCATATCATCAGAATAGCATAACCCCACCTTCCAGGTGCCCCAATCTCAGAAATGGGTTACAATTATGCTAATGCCAAGAGAGAATACCAGAAATGTCCAAATGACAACCTGAGGCATTTAATATAAAAAAATATGTATTCTGAGAAAGGAAAGATCCCACCAACTCCTTTCAACATGGAGAGAATGAAAGCCAATGATGTTTAAGAAGGGTGTGTGAGGTTTAGGTAACCTTGGCTACGGGTAATTGCTGTTCACCTCATAGTCAAGGTGCCTGCACTTGTAGTTGCAAGGCCCTAATAAATCACATGTTCAACTATTTCTTGTTTTCCTTATACAGCTATAGTCTCTGTATAGTTTTGTGCATGGATATAATAACCTTAAACGTATATGATCTAAAAGTACAGTTCAATTAGTTGTGAAACGTCCTATTTCACAAGTTCCGACTTAGAAGGGGCAGGTTGTACGGTTTGAAAATTGTGGCGGGATCTTTCCTTCCTTAGAAAAAACAAACTTCAGTCTTTCTGCTTGTAACTTAGTATCAGCGCGGCGTGAGCGGAATTGTAGTGGAAACAGAATCTGTGGCACATGGTAAAAAAATTTATTTACTTCTCTCCCTTACGAAAAAAAAAATGAATATAGTTAAAAGTGTGAATAAAAAAAAAGTCTGGGTAATGTTTTCGACAATCTAACAAAGGTTTTAAAGCGTTGTTGCGTAATTATAACGAAAATGTGCCGTGATTATATGGAAGTCATATACTGTGAAAATCATTCTACTAGCCCTCCTTGTTATTTTCTAAAAGGAAAAAAAGCATTCGGAGCCATACTCTGGTGTTGTCGATTTAAATAATTCGTTATTGTTATATTTAATTACCAAAAAATGTCTTAACGACTGTCAAATTCCTTGGGTCTTTATACATTCATAAAAATACAGTCATAGAAACGAAAACCAAGGGTCGTCTATGCATGAAAAATTGAAATAAGGGACAGAAAAGGAAGACCAAGAACAACCTGGAAGAACAACATTCAAAATTCTATGAGGAAATTTGGTGTAACAGATGAAGACTGGATGAAAATTGTTTAATTAAGGGTGAATAAAAAGGTGATGGTGAGGAATTTAATATATAGGATTTATTAGAAGGAATTCCCGTAATGTGGGAATTTTATGCTCGCGGTCTAGTCAGGTTGGGTTCGATGAGGGTAACTTATCACAGGGATAACGAGGGAACTTCGTACGGGCAGCTACAGTTTTATCAATAATTGGAGTTCAATATTTACTCGATTCATTTTGAATATAATTCAAAATACATATTATATAATAAATGACGACACTTGATGATACGTTGTTTTAGCGATCTGACGTTTCAATAGAATAGTGAAGAATTATTATTATTAAAAATGATAATATAAAAATTATGGATAAGTATTTAGTCTATGTTCTCCCCTTCGATATCTGGGAGGCTTCTCGCAATTACAATGAAACTTATTGATGTTCTCCCTTGGCTAGTTGGGAGGCTTCTGTTACTGTACGCATCTGAATTTTATATCTTGAAAACCTCAGTATTCCTTCTATTATTCAGATCGCTACAGGAGAAGGGATACACTTTCTTTCTATTGGTTTAAACATATGTGGACATATATTACATATATATAGAGGGTGTGGCTTTTCGAGCTACTTATTTACAATGTTGCCAAGTTGTTCCTAGTTGGGCCTTTGGGTTTTTTATTTAGGGCCTTACAATTTATTTAATAATCGTTAGTTTCAATTAATTTTCATGTGTAGTTCGTAGTAATCTTTTAACTGACTATTTAACTCATGCCCCAAATGGGAGTCAATGACCAATCACGTTTCAATGATTTCTGTTTTACAACCAATCAGAGTCGTGTTTCACCAAATATTTATCAGTGTTATAATTACCATATTAAAGAAAGCTCCTCCTTACAATATTGCGTTCCTTTGGCAATAAATAGTATGATCTGGTTGCAGTGATAAACAAAAGAAGCAGTAGAAGCGTACCTATCGTTTCTCATTTGTTTTCAAACATCGCCGTTTTACATTAAATTATAAATATTTTAAAATAACTATAGTTAAATAATGATTTGTGAGTAAACAGCTTAATTGTATTCGTTAAATAGTCCTAACAAATGCCACTCTTGATTTCCAAATTCTCTAGATAAATTCACTCCTCACTTCGTGAGTCGTGAATTTATCGATAATTTGGAAATCACTCGTGGCATTACTTATGATAAGTATCTAAATTTATATTTGAAACTTCATAATGACATTACCCTTGTCACTCATAAATATTATTTTGACTGGCACTTTAGTCTGTGTTCAAATAGAAGTTCTGACACATTTCTATTAGCAAAGGGTTTGGTATCTATTGTATTCAGATACCTGGGTCTACCTTTGTCATACCCTATGTCTTCTAAACTTTCTGGCTTCAACTGCGAGTATATTGGAATAAACCAAATTTAACAAAAGGAGTTTTCTTAGTCATTTATAATAAGAGGAAATCAACTTTTATATAATTAATAAAATCGATTCATTAATAAGATCATTGGATTTATAATAAATTTCTGATTAATTAAAGTCTAAACTCGATATGTATATCTACATTACATCTTTATCTCAAATTTAAATAATTTAGATTTAATTAAATATTTAGTTAATATTTGAAACTAAAAAACAATCTGGAGGGAAATTCGGGTTACAAGACACAGAGGAGAGAGAACGATGGAGAACTTTAATTAAGGGAAATTTGTGAATGTTTATTGCAGACTGATAGCCTATAAGTACGTAGTCATTTATATTTTATATTATATTTAAATTAATGTTAATTACTGAGATTGGAGAAAAATTCTCAAAATGAATTAAATAAACGACATTTTTAATGTCCATTAAGGGATGTTCTATATTAGAAAAATAAGAAACGAAGATATCAGCAATGACCTCAACATCTTTCTGCTCCATAAAAAAAAATGGATTATAAAAGTAGATGAAATTCCCATGAATCGATGATGCCAAAAAATTCCACATTCCAAGACAAGCCAATACTACAAAGCAACTTACTTACTTACTCACTGGCACTATCGAATCCGTAGGTTCATGGCCGTACGGACATAAGCTCTCCATACATCCCTATCCTGAGCTAATGTTTTCCAATCATTCCCTGTATAATCTACTTCCCTCAAATCATAGTTAATGTTATTCTCCCACCTCATTATTGGTCTACCAACAGGGCGTTTTCCCTCTGGCTTTCCTACAAGAAGCTTCCATGCAAGTCTTTCATTCCCCATACGTGCAACATGTCCTGCTCATCGCAGTCTACGAGACTTAACTTTTCTTAAGCAACAGAAGACGGAATCTGGGATGATCAAAGGAAGCGTAGTAAAGAGTCCATGTAGCTATAATATAGGCCGGAACAGGAGATTCTCCTAAACCTTGAGGTGATGATGATTATGATGATGAATAAATAACACTTAACAAAAAGAAACTTTTTTTTTTGTCTCAGAAAGAAAGATATGTGATTCTGATAGTATTTTTTCTCCTGAATTCAAGGTTTTCTCCATCACGCAAGGTTTCAGAAAGATTCCATCCTTTTAGCCGGGAACCCAAGCTTTTCAGACTGATTTTTGGATAACTTTAAATCTCGTATGAGATCGTTAAGATCTTCTTGAGTCAATAAATGAGGCTCAGATGAACAGCTTTGTTCAAAAGTTGTATCACCAAAATCTGTTTCTTCTTCTTCCTTACTTCCATCAGAATCTGCACTCTCTTCATCTAAAGGTGCGTACACACTTGCGCGCCGGGCGGCGCGCGCGCACCCTGTTCGTCAGAGGTTTTTAAGGTGCGCGCGAACGGCGCGCGCGCGTCTCGCACCACGATCCACTCATTGTCGGTTTTTTCCACGAACACTTTGATGGTTCGCTGTTTAGATTTGGACGGGTACCTGAGAGGTTCGTTGTTTTCGGTGCGCACCTATTATTTGAGTGGTCAGAGGAAAACATGTTAAAACTTATTGATATTTATAGAAGCAACCAATTATTGTGGGATCCTCAACATAAGGATCATTTTAAAAAATCATTGAAAGGAGATGCCTGTTTTTTTTCCCCCCCAATGTTATGTGTTTTTTTTTCGTGTGTACTCTAATTGTATGAATAAATTAGAATTATTTAGAAAACATTATTTATTTAAGACGTTCATTTCATAATATTATGTATGAAGTATCACAAAACAATACAATATATAAACACATTTATTACTAATTATTTATTTATTTCTTCAAAGACTCCAAAGAGCAAAACTGCTCATGTTAAGGGGCAATATACAAAAAATAATGGCCATAAAACAATTAACAATAAAAACAAGAAAACAAATTCAGGCATAAGTTTAAGTAATACAAACTACTATAGATGCACAATATATATACACATATAAATACAATATTTAAACAGGATAATATTAATAATAATAAAATTAACAAAATTAACTAAGAAAGCAATGAGAA
Organism: Diploptera punctata; assembly: GCA_030220185.1. Lineage (NCBI taxonomy): Eukaryota > Metazoa > Arthropoda > Insecta > Blattodea > Blaberidae > Diploptera > Diploptera punctata. Next base: position 63,161 of record JASPKZ010003240.1, on the reverse strand, counting down.
AAAATATTTTTAATACAATTAGAAAAATGTTTAACATTCGTGAAATGTTGATATTCAATAGGTAAGTTATTGTAATGGTTGATTAATGCATAACGAATCCCTTTTATACCTTTTTTTTTTTTTTTTGAGAAACTAGTATCTTTGTGCAATAAAGTACAACCTCTAGTATAATAATCATGTACATCTTTATTAAAAATGAAGGCCATGTTATGGTGAGATAGATTCTTAATAATTTTAAACATATATATATATATATACAAATCATATATTCTTTTAAATTCCTTTAATGCTATAATATTTGAAAAAGTATAAATAAAGTTATAAGATGTAATAAGTAATAAGCGTGACCAGACGTCCCGATTTTGGCGGGACAGTCCCGATTTTTAACAATTTGTCCCGCGTCCCGCGGCATTTTAAAAAAAAGTCCCTATTTTTGGGAAAGAATGCAGGACAAGCGGGAGAACGGAAAGGGAATAGACATGGTTGGTTACACCTGCTCTGCAAAATGTCTACTGAAGGTTTGTGGGTTTCCTATAGATCGCAGGAGGTTCGTTGAAATTAATCATTTCGACGAACATAACACGCGCCGAGCATGCGCCGCGCGCGCGCCGTTCGTGTTCGCGGCGCGCATATGTGTACGTACCTTAACGTCACATGTTCTGGAGGCTTTGGTATGGGCAATTCTTCGCAGTGTGGAACTGGTCTCATTGTAGATTGCAAGTCAGGGTACACCACTGTATGTTTTGATTTTGACGTAATCCCTTTAATGTTTTTTTTATTAAAGAAAGAATTATTTAAATCCATTAATTGAAATAAAAAAACTGTTGGTGATGGAGAAATTTCGAATACATATTTGAAAACACGATAAAAAAAACTGCATTAAGTAAAATTATTGGTACTCATGAGACAAAAATCATGTTGGCCAGTGTAATGAATAACATGGGGCTTCCCTTATCTGAAAGACAACCAATTGGAATATATCAGAATTGCAATTAAATTTAATTTCAATAGGGTTAAAGAAATATAGGGAAGGGATAATTTATAAAACCTGTAGTAGTAACAACTACAAATATTCTCAACTCTTGTCTAACTCAGGGTCGGGTCGAGGAATGAGATGAGATGAAGCCCTATATTTATAGAGGTATGTGAACGACAAGAGTGCTGGCCGACCAATCCTGACGCACAGTCACACGGACGGATGAATGAAATAAAAAAATGGGTGAGATGAGCTTAGAGAAATGATGGAATGAAATCTGTGGCAGGGGAAAACAGGAGAAACCCCGAGAAAAACTGCCCAAGTTCAGTTTCGTCCACCACGAAACCCACATGGATGACCCGAGACTCGATCTCGGGTCCCCAGCAGTGAGAGGCGAGCGTCTAACCGCTTGCGCCACGGAGCCGCCTAGTAACAACTATTTTATGAAAATTTTAGATCCATAATTTTATATCCCTCGTTCCTTGACGGTTGTATTTTCACATTAAAATAGCGTCACTCTTTCGACCAAGGTATAATTTTTTTTAGTTTTGCTTACTGCCGATATAGTTCTCGGGAGGTGCACAAGCCTCTCCACCACGAACTAGGTAAAGATAATACCGCAGAAGTGTACTCATCGATGCTACGTGGTCAACTGTCCCATACGCTGACTGAAATTCCATTTAAAAAATCTCTTCCTCATAGGAACTGGAAATAACGACAAGGCAAGATACCTTAGACCGCTTGGATACAGTCCACAACGCTATATGTATTTATTACTGTACATTAGCCTCATAGCAATGATATACAGTAAAACTTGTTCAAGACGGAATCGCATGGGACCAATTTTTTTTCCACATTAGATAAAATTCCGCATTGTAAAAAACTAAAATTTGTTAATAATCTTAGATTATAGGGTATATGTCTTTTTACGTACCTTGGATTAATTGAAGTTCCGCTGCCGTTGGAAAGTGAAGTATAGTACGTATGAGCGACTTCGACGGTACCGCGCGAAAAAAAAAAAGCCCCGTTTCGTCAGCGTTAAAAATGTATCTTACGCGCGTAGTTTCGGTTCCCTCTCACTAACTACACTTTCGTCCACATCCTTAGATTCCCCGCAAATTTCATTCCACACTAGATTGTGTTGTTATTCCCTAACGATTTAGCAACAGCTAGAGCTTGTGGCTTTGAAGCATCGGTCCGAAATTAAGAGATTTATCCTCAATTACTTTCACTTTTTCGTTAAATGACAATGATGCATACGTTTTAGCCATCTTTATTCCGTAAATTCAGAAAGCTACCTGTGAAAGATCAGTCTCAGAACTTAAACTAATTTAAGATTTTACAATGCAATGTTATTTGTAAGACAGGTATCTGTATTTCGCAAAACGGATGTGCAGTGAGGTCGAAAGAAATTTCAGGTACAGGTAGAATCTCTACTTCACCCGACAACAGGAATCATTCCTTATTGTTTTCTTGGCCTAACGGCAATCCAATGACGTGGAAACTAATTTATCACTGTCTTTCCGCTTTATAATTTTTTTCGTGAATTGTGTAGAAATATCCTTCCGATTCCGCGTTGGACAGATTCCGCTTTATGCAAAATAAATACACGTAAAATTAGTATTATTTCGCCGGGACCAATAAATTTGTTCACATTGGACAGATTTCCGCATTATTCACGTTCCGGATTAAACAAGTTTTACTATACTATTTTTATGCATATTAAACAATCATATCTCACTTGGAGCTATGTTAGAAATAATATAAAAAAATGAGTTTTCTTCGATAAAAGAGTCGTTAGAGGAATAGGGCAAGTTTTGCGACTACCATGTTAATTGCATTAATTACTTTTTTACACATATTGTATAGAACTTTCCAATGTTTAATGAAAGGAAGTTTCATAGACATACAACATACAATTACGTACAGAAAGTGAGATACTGAACACCTGTTTCCATAGTGAAAGTTCCATCAATCTCTCTCCCTCTCTCTCTCTGGCTCAATTTAACCCTTCCACTTTCATATACTTTTGTGCCCCATGTGTTCTGGACCTTACAGGGGCATGACATTACATGAGAGGAATTTTATCTCTATATAACACACTAAGTTTAAATGAATTAAAAAGGAAGAATTTATTTAATTATAGAGGAGTTGCAGAGGTATTTACACTGATCAACAAAAAAAAAACTTTTTTCTGGTCTCAGAAAGAAAAATATGTGATTCTGATAGTATTTATTCTCCTGAATTCAAATATGATATGGGTTTTTCTCCATCGCGCAAGGTTTCCGAGAGACAGGCATTTATACTTTCGAACACTTTAATATTTTCTACATTCGTAACTACACAATATTCGAACTTTCGAACTCGCCTAGAAAGTAATAAATTACGATTTTCTGCTATATTTCGCCTGTGGAGCATCCCTCTTGATGGTCCACAATAATCGGCCAGCATATTAGGATTCCATTTGCCTTGATATATCTTTTCCATAGCTGAAATCTCCTGATGAAAGTGTTTCCCGCTTTATTTTACAATGGACAAAAAACGTTTATTTAAAAAATAATTATTTAAATCCATTAATTGAAATTGAAATAAAAAAACTGTGGGTGAGGGAGAAATTCCTAATACATATTTGAAAACACGATAAAAATGCATTAAGTACAACTATTGGCACTCATGAAACAAAAAATCATGTTGACCAGTGTTATTTATCAAACGATATGACTCGTGGTCTATACCCCAGCCACTGATTCTCCGGCCCTGACGTTTTCACGACAGTGAGCCGATATGGATATTCAGTGGGAGGGGCAGCTTTATGTATGCGGTTAGCAGACATACAGCTAACAACATCTCAGCAATTTCAAACCATACTAGCGCGCTATAGCAGCATCAAGACCAGTGATTGGTTGTGGCAGACGTGCACTCCTACATCAACCATATCCTTATTGGCAGTAGAGGGAGAGTTTGTCCCTTTACTCCTCGTATAACCTAAACTTCAGAGCCGGAGATACAGTGGCTGTAGTGTAGGGTTAAAATCGACAGCTCTTACACATCAAATCTGCTTTCGATTTCCAGTTGTGTCGAATTTCCGTAATTGTAAAATCGGTCCCCATGTCTAGTCCTTATGTGTTCAGCTTTGGTTCCAAGGTTGGTGATTTCAATCCCGCCAGTGTCAATTGACTTTAGGGCGTTAAAAAGTCCTGAGTGTGACTTCCTTCTGCTTAATTGATAACTAGTGTACATTGTAAGTAGTATAACATAAAGGGCAGTGGTTTACTTCCCGCACGAGGTTTGTAATATGTAATATTACAGATTAGTTATTTAGGTTGCAACCTCTAAATGTAGGAAGTTGATCTTTCAATCATGATCGCCATTCCTGTAAGTACGACGAAATGCACTATCGCGCAAAAATAAATGTATATAGAAGATAGAAGTAACTATAAACAACAAGAGACATGCAGAGCTTAATAGATTCTAACAATCTATTCTGAAGTAATGAAACATGTACCTACAGGCATACAAACAGAATGAATTAAATATATGTTTAGTAATTTTCACTTACCATGAGCAACATTGTTGATACAATCCAGAACCGGCCGCCCTTCTCATCGAACATGTACTGCCCAGAAGCCCTCACAATCTTGATGGGATCGGATCGGTAAAACAGCTTGCATGATTGCCTGCAACCACATATTCCTGACACAAAACAGTACAAGAAACACGTTTAAAAATAAATTTACAGGTATCCAAAAAATGTATTCAGAATTATTATTATACACCTGTTACTACAATTTCGTTATAAGTAAATAAATTATAAAATCGCGGTACCCAGTTAAAAGGTCATTAATATCCATGGATGGAGTGTATGCAAAGATACACAATTCATAATCAACGGTACATGAGGAGGTAGGATAGTTAGCCCTTACATTAAAGGATTATGGATCAACTTTGCGTTTCCTTCAACCATCAGAGGACGAATTACAATATTCAGTATATAATTTTATCAAAATAGCTCAATACAACATGAAAATCAATACACAGAAGACAAAAGTAATGGCTTTTCAAGGGAATATCCTGTGTGTAGCAAAATTTGTGTAGATTTAAAAATACTGGAAAGAGTAAATTCATTTATCTACCTTGGATACACATTAACATATTTGGTTGAAGTAGACATAGCAAATAAAATTATTAATTTTAATAAAACCATGGGAATAATAAATTCCGTAATGAAACCTTCGCTAGTCCAGAGAGATACCAGAGTACGGTTATACAAACCCTTATCAAGACCTGCAGTTACTACGGCAGTGAGACATGGACTTTGAGGAAAGGAGAAGAGAGCAGGAACTTCTAGTGAAATGAGATTCATGAGATATACAGCAGGATATACCAATGGGATCAAAAACGCAATGATGATATCTTGAAGGAACTACGTTTAGAACCGGTCATTGAATACATACATAGATACCACAACAACTGGATGAATCATTTGTGATGAATAAGTTCAGATGGAGGTTCCCAAAACCATGCTTCGTTATTGTCCAACAGGGAAGAGATCTCTGGACCGTCCAAGAAAACGTTGGGTACAAAATTCATCAGTGAGATCGTAATAGGCCTATAGGCCTAAGACTTGGTTGGATGAAGAAGAAGATTGAAGGATAAGATATATTATTTTTAAATGAGCATAACGAATGATTCAAAATTCTTATTACACATTTCTGTAGAATTGAAAGGAAACTTAATATTAATATTATCATCATCATAAACAAATCCGTTTTAGGTCATGTGACCTGTGATGGTCTTGAACTTTCCACCAATGTTTTGGTCTTCCTGGGTCCCTATGTTCAATTGGAGTATATTGGAACGCCAATTTTGGAAGAGGAAACTTAATAAAGTTATGATATTATAAGGAATTCTTATATAGAGGTGTCGGGTTCAAATCCAGCCGGGGTCGATAAAATTTTAGGATGAAAAAAGCTAGGAACAAATCCTCCGGGGCAGACTTTAAGCCATGGGAAGTGTAGGGAATAAAAGTAATTCAATTAGCTTGGTTAAGTAACTACCGCAAGGGAATACCCTTACCTCACGTAGGGATGCACCGGTAGGAGGCGTGCCGTTTACACACTAACTGCTGACAAGAATGAAATTTCAAATCTATCGCTTCATGTTAGGCAATCTTATTGACAAAAGTGACGTCTGAAGTCACCTGATACACGGGTACGAGCTCACGAGATGTCTAGCGACATAATGACGGTGAAGGGATATTAGTTTTATTGTTTATGAGTTTGATGTTACGTGAACAGTTATGGATATTTGCATCTCCATGCTAAATGAAGTCATCATAATTCCCCTTCCATGGAATTAGGCCACTTGTTGGCCTGTTCCGGGCCCACTTTAGGCTTAGTCCAGAAGTATCTTCATTGGACGTCCTCGTCGTTAAATGAAGTTATATCTCAATTGTGAGAGTATTAACTTAAATAAATAAATTCTCTAACACAACTGGGACAAATTGTCATGCAACCATCGAACTGTGATTAACACATCTGGATGCAAGGCCAGCAGCCGGCAGGCCTTCTAGACCTGTTGGGTCATGGAGAAATCTTATTTTTCTTTTTTCTCTAAAAGCCATTATTTTTCTTTCTTGTGGATATTAGTAATTTTTTTACTATCATATTTAAGTTGCGAAGAGATTATCATAATTCACCTTCAGTGTTGCCGAAAATGACTAGACAGTTTGCATATAATAGTGTATATAGGGTAGTAGCCTATTCATTTGGAGTTTGATAGGTCCATGTATTGTCAAACTCTGATGCCGAATGATCAAGTTTTATATATATATATATACACACACACACACACAGCATCATCCTTCACCGGTGTGGAAAGCAATGGGAAGCTACCACACCTATAATTCCTTAGTAAAGTTGCAAAGCATAGCATGAAAATGCTATATTGCAGTGAAAGACCTGTCCTCGGGCAGAATTACTATGGATGGATGGATATTATTGGTTGCTTTCCACACCGGTGAAGGATGATGATGGTGATGATGATAACGATAAGGATGATGATGGCCATATGATTTCGGGGACCGTTTGGGCCTTAAAGTTTTCCTGACATTTGTCTTACAGGTGAGGAAAAACCCCGATAAAAAACCTCACCCAGAAAAACTGCCCCGACCGGGGATCGAACCCGGGCCCGCTGCGTGACAAGGCAGCACTCTACCTCGAGACCACAGCGGTGGACGATATATACATCATCATCATCATCATCATCATCATCTGCATTCATGGATTAGGTCTGTTGACCCGTTCCGACTTCAGCCCATCGCTTTCTAGGTCTGCCCACATCTCGGGTGCCTTTAGGTTTGTATTTTGTTATTTGTTTTGGATATCTATCTTCATTCATTCTGTCTATATGTTGCTTCCATTTTTGTCTATATGTATCTATTTTATCAGTTATTGCAAATATTTCCAAGTTCCTGTCTTATTTCTGTGTTCTTGATTCTGTCTTCCTTAGTGCACCCTTTAACAGATCTCAAAAATTTCATTTCTGCTGCCGTTATCCTTCTTAGATCTTGTTTTTATGTATCCAGGCCTCTGAACCATAGAGCAGTACCGGTACGATATATACATACCGTATATAATGAAATATATACAATTATTATTCTATCACTTATATTATATGGATGAGAAACGTTGACTCTTGCTTTAATGGAGGGAAGGAGATTACGGGTATTTGAGAATAAAGTTCTTAGGAACATTTTTGGACCAAAGAGAGGTGAACAGACAGGTGAATGGAGAAGACTACATTACACTGAACTGCATAGTCTTTAAGGGAAGCCATATATGATAAGAACAGTTAAGTCTCGTAGACTTCGATGGGCAGGACATGTGGCACGAATGGAGAAAGGAAGATGTGCATGGAAGCTTCTTATAGGAAAACCAGAGGGAAAGCGCCCACTTGGTAAAGAAAGAATGAGGTGGGAAAATAACATTAACTATGATTTGAGGGAAGTAGATGATACAGGGAAATGTTTGGAAAACACTAGCTCAAGATAGGAATGTATGGAGAGCTTATGTCCGCGCGGCCATGAACCTATGGGTTCAATAGTGCCAGTGAGTTAGTTAACAATAAAGCTATATTAATATCAGTTATACATTTCATTATAACACCTCCAACAAACTTCAATCAAAATTTGATAGAGGTATCTTTATTTTTCTTTGTGGCAGAGACAAACTTGGTCTAACGGAATTTTGGATTATACTTATCCCATCCCAGCTTATTTATTTTGACTGCATAAAAATGCGGACTCTACTGATGAGAAACCCTGACCTGACCTCGAGGAACCTAAACATGTGACCAGTCCAAGCAACAACAAGGTCATGTAATCAGGACAATGTAATTTACTGTGTGTAATTTGTAACATTGAAGATAGCAAAACTCTGCTTCTACCAGTATTAGTTTGACCAACATTTTCATTTATTGTTACATATAATTTATATTTCTAATTTTTATGTCCCGGGTTCGATTCCCGGTCAAACCACAGGAATGTTTCCTGAAAGGGAATTATTCTGTGTTGCCCACGGTCTGAAATTTGGATTAAGTTGTGATCAAGAACCATCCTGGCATTTCATTGTCATTTATCTATCATATCATCGGGGTAATGTAACTCCGCCTTCCAGGTGCTCTAACTTAAGAAATGGATTATAATTCCACCAATGCCAGGGAAGAAAGGCAGAAATGTCATAAGAGACAACCTGGTGGCATTAGATAAAAAAAAATATATGACATAATTTTTAATCACCCTCGGTAGTCCAGAGACTCTGGTCCCGAGCGTCATGGGATCAAACTGGGCCGGGGTTTGTGTATTTTTAGAGATAGAAAAATACAAGGTACAAGCCCTTCGGGAGGGACTTTAAGCCGAGGATTTCGAATCTGAATATTCTCGGATTCGTAAAAGAACCTCAACGGAGACCAAAGAAAGATAGACAAACTAATGGAGAAGACTGAATAAAGGTGAGCTACATGAACTTTATAAAACCATATTATATAATAAAAACAATTAATCCTCGTAGATTTCGATGGACGGGATATGTGGCACGAATGGGGAATTAAAGAGGGGCATGAAAACTTCTAGGAAAACCAGAGGAGAAAATCCCTAATTGGTAGACCTAGAATGATGTGGGAGAATAACATTAACCATAATTTGAGGGAAGTAGATTATACAGGATATGATTGGAAAACAGCTCAGGATAGGGATGTATGGAGAGCTTATGTTCTCGCGGCCATGAACCTATGGGTTCTATAGTGCTAGAGAGTTAGTTGATTAATATTATTAGAGTTAGTTAACGTTATTAACGAATATTGTTAATATTATTATCCATCCATAGTAATTCTGCCCGAGGGCAGGCCTTTCACTGCAATCATAGCATTCTCATCCTATGCTTTGCAGCTTTACTAGGGAATTGTAGGTGTGGTAGCTTCCCGTTGCTTTCCACACCGGTGAAGGATGATGATGATGGCCATATGATTTCGGGGACCGTTTGGGCCTTAAAGTTTTTCTGACATTTGTCTTACAGGTGAGGAAAAACCCCGATAAAAACCTCACCCAGAAAAACTGCCCCGACCGGGGATCGAACCCGGGCTCGCTGCATGACAAGGCAGCACGCTACCTCGAGACCACAGCGGAATATTATTATAAGAGTTTTTTTTTATTTTTTTGTTTTAGCATCTTTCTGCCCCATTTCAATTATTTCAGTTACGCCTTATTGTTCCATACTCCATCCCCATTCTCCAACATATTGCTTAAAATGTCATCCATGCAGGTTGTTTTTCAACTTCATTCTCCTATCAGATGAAATCCATTCATTATTTTTGGCAAATGTATCCACAGCCATCCTTTTCAAGTTATTTTAATTGCTTATTTTTAAATTTAGTAACGAATATTGAACTATAATTTTTTCTCTGATGACTTTGTTCTTTATTCTGTAATCTTCTGAAAATTTGTCGCAGAAATATTATCGATGTTATTAATGTCTGTGGGATTATTTAGTTATTGATACCAATAGATGTTTACATTCAAGTAACAAAGGCTGCATTGTGTTTATTTACGCACCATAACCTTCCTCGAATGTTTTTACTGAATGACGTCATGTAAGTTCATACAGATGTTCGTAATTGCGAAATAAAACACGTGCATCATAATGGCTTCAAAACATCCTGCTAATTGTATTGAAACATCTCCGTTTTAGAAAAATAAGACGAATATTAGCGATTCTGAACATTGTATCTATATTTTAAATGAGATTTTCTTTAAGTACAGTATATATATATATATATATATATATATATATATATATATATAATCATCCGGTATAATGACAGCTACGGAAATCATTTCTCTCTGTCCATCCATCGATATTCCTCCAATCATCTGATAATCATAGCCGCTTGCACACCTTCAATCCAGGTTTTCTATGGTCTTCCTTTCTTCCTTCTTTCCATTAGGATCCACTCCATAATAAGTTTAGGCAATCTTTGTTCTGGCATTCTTTTGACACTGTAATATTTCTTTTTTTATAATATCTATGATGTTCGGCTCCTCTTGTACACCCATAATATCCGTTATTTCTTTATTTTGTATTCAATCCATTCTAGATTTTCCAGCTGATCTTAAAACATCCATTTCTGTACTTAAAATCTTTTCATTTCCCTGGTAGGAATTTGCCAAACTTCAGCACCATATGTTAAAATGCTCTGAGCTATGGTTGGTATATTTTTAATTTTCTATTATTTTTTTGTAATATTTTTGCTCCACCAAACAGAGTTTAAAGCATTTATTTCTTGTTTTGTTTGTGCGATTCTATTTTCAATTTCCACTGTATTATCGCCTGAATGGTCTAATTTTCTTCCTAAATAAGTGCATTCAATACTATATTTTAGTTTTCTATATATATATATATATATATATATATATATATATGGTATGATAAGAAAAATAAATGCCTGGACGGGATTCGAACCCGGATCTCTGAGTCTGTACCTCAGCGTGATATCCATTACACTACCAGGCGAATCCAATTCAAACACTTGTTTTTCTTATATATGAATTATACTCTCCATTATTACTAGATGTCGCGAGAACACTGTCTTCACTGCCATCTAGTAGCTGACTATATCAAGTAAGCAAATTAAAGAGAATATTTATTTTACTTTATAGCAGTGACGCTTTATCGTCATATAATATATATATATATAATATTAATTTTTCTTATGTCATATTAAGTTTGCATTGCTCAATGTAAAAAAAAATAATTTTAACATCGATAAAGCGTCACTGCTACAAAGTAAAAATATTCTCTTTAATTTGCTTATTTGTTATAGTTAGCTACTAGATGGCAGTGAAGACCGAGTTCTCGCTACATCTAGTAATAATGGAGAATATATATATATATATAAGAAAGATAAATGTTTGTATTGGATTTGTTCGATGGTGTAATGGATAGCACACTGGGGTACAACCAGAGGTCCGGGTTCAAATCCCATTCAGGCATTTATTTTTCTTATCATGTCATATATATATATCATCATCATCATCAATGGCAGTCATAGATTAGGCCATTGGCCTGTTCCGCTTCAGGAAAGAAATTGATCCCTCCATCTCTTCTTAGGTCTTCCTGGGTCTCTTCGCCCTGTGGGTCTGTAGTTCAATAGCTGCAGAGCTATTGTTTGGCATCCTCAGAAGGTGTTCATGCCAATTATTTTGATATTTTTGAATGATTTCAGTTATTGCTGGTGTGTTGAGAGCTTTACGGATATCTTCATTACGTATGTGATCATAAAGCGTATAACCCGCTAAAGGTCTTAATAACTTCATTTCTGCAGCTACTATCCTATTTAATTTACCTATAGTAAGAGTCCAGGTTTCAGAACCATAAAGTAGAGTTGGAAGAGCCATTGTTTTATAAAATTTTAGAATTGTATCTGGACGTACTTTTCGGAAAAGAATGCTTTTTATTGTTCCTATAAGTTTTTGAAATTTGACCAATTTTATGTCTATGTCTTTACATGTGTCGTAGGAAAGATTGCAGCCAAGATAAGTAAAGTTATTAACTTGTTCTATTATATTGTTGTTAATAACAATTTTAGTTCTTATCGGTATTTTCCCTTGAAACGCCATAGTTTTTGTCTTACTCACCGAAATTTGTAAATTATAATATTGGGTTATATTTGACAATCTATGTACTGCTCTTTGTAGGTGATCTTCAGAAGTAGCCAATATTACTTGATCATCTGCATACATTAATGTGTTGAGGGGTCGACCATCAATCATAAAGTGTGATTGTGATTCGTTTTGCTATAATTTTATGATTTCATTCATATATAAATTAAATAGAAGAGGGGAAAGGACAGCCTTGTTTTACACCTTGGGATATTAGTCTATCTGATTTGCTGATTTGATTATTTATTTTATTCGAATTCGTGTGTTATGATACATGCTTTGAATCGCTTGAATTAAATGCTTGGGTATTCCTGCATTATGTATATATACATATATATATATATATATATATATATATATATATACATAATGCAGGAATACCCAAGCATTTAATTATATATATATTATATATATGCAGGAATACCCAAGCATTTAATTCAAGCGATTCAAAGCATGTACCATAACACACGAATTCGAATATATATATATATATATATATATAATTCAATGCCACCACGTCATTTCGACATCCTGGCATTCTCTCTGGCATGGCGTTATTGTAGCAAATAATTATTATAATAACAATTTATTATAGACTTTGAGTCACAATATTTGGTTTTCTCAGCGGGAAAAAGCTGTACAGAAATGTATTCGTGCATTATTTTTAATGACTAAGTATTGGCATATTTTCTACAAAAATATAGGGGACGTGAAACTGAATTTAAAAAAAAAATTATTTGTAGGCCTGATCAATTATTATTATTAACCCTTAAATTGGCAAAACACAAATTTCTTCTATTAGATATTTGAATGTGGCGGACCGCAGTGAAAACGGAATCTTGTATAACTGTTATTATTAGGTATATTGTATAATTAGACACACATTTAAGTGATTTATTTTTGTTCGTTTTCTTCTGATTTATTTAGAATATTAAATTAACTAAACCAATTGATGTATCTAAAAGGATACATTTCGAATTTAAGGGTTAAAACGCATTGCTTTCAATTCAGTTGAAATAATTCGATAACTGCATATCCCTTTTTAAATGTATAAAACTGAAATATTCCCTTTCAATTTTAAATATACGCAATAAACAAAAGATCGTCACGCAAAAAACTTCGTAAAACTAAACAAATTCCTCGGAAAAAACGAATTTATGGACCCATTTTGTTCGTTTACGGAATATATATTTATTTTGTTAAATTGGAGAAACTCAATATTTGACATCACTTTATTTAAGAGTGTCGGACTACAGGGGGGAAAATGTCACATAATCGTAAGTTATTATCAATTGTTATTAATGCAATTACAACAATTTTAATAGTATTTATCGATTAATTCTTCCATTATTTCTTCTTCTTCTTCTATTACAAGGTTTAGGCTATGCAGCCTGTTCCGGCGAAGTTAAAAGTGGAGTCCATCTTCTACGTGGTCGGCCAACATCTCTTGTTCCTCTGGGATTATACAGGAAGGTTCTTTTTGGTATTCTTTCGTTGTTCATTCTCATTAAGTGTTCTGTCCATTTCTTATTATTTTCGCTGATTTTATCTTCAATTTCTATTATTTTATTAAGAATATTAATTAAACTAATGCATCTTATGCGATACATTGCCAATTTAAGTGTTAATTAAACTGTATGGTAAACGTTGCGATGATCCAAACATGGAGGTTACAAGAGCCAATTTTTAATTTCAGGTTTCAGCTAACCCCCCCCCCCACTTCTAACAGTCGGTTTTCATTGATTTTTTTGAGAATATCTTGCTCTTCTTATTTCCATAGCATGTATCATGTTACATTGTGAAATATCGAAAATTGTAACTACTAGGGCTATTTTTAAATTTTCATTTCACGTGAAATCCTACACCTAATGGTCCAGTTTTGCTGATTAAGGAACTCACGTTACTTTTTAAATTAATTGTTATATGCCAAGTTTGGTTTTGATTAAATGAAATGTGTGGCCAGTAGAGCGATTAACAGACATATATGCAAATATTCCATCCATTAACGCAGTTTAACCTTATAGGTACTTTTACGTGCCACACGTCACCCGGACGTTACAGTAACACGAACTGCCGAGAGAGAGATTTTAACTATGGATCACATACAGCTCGAGTCCAAGCTCTGTGTGTTTGCGGGGGGGATGTGTGGGGAGTGGGAGGAGGCACACTTTTCTGCTTCTCATAGTACTAACAGCTGAGACAGCACATTCCTTTCAGACACACGGAGCTGGGTACTTTTTTGACCACGAAAGGACGTGGAGGGCCTCCCCGAATGAGTGATCAGCTGAATGTCAGGGCGTCCTCCGAGACAACACACCATTCAGACTCACATTCGTAATAAACATGGCGAATATGTTGATGTAAACTGAAAATATATAAAACTATTATTCTACCAGTTATATTATATGGGTGCGAAACATGGACTCTTACTTTAAGGGAGGAAAGGAGATTACAAGTATCTGAGAATAAAGTACTTAGGAAAAATTTTTGGACCAAAGAGAGATGAACAGACAGGTGAATGGAGAAGACTACATAACAATGAACTACATGGTCTTTATAGGAAGCCAGATATAATAAGAACAGTTAAGTCTCGTAGACTGCGATGGGCAGGACATGTGGCACGCATGGGGAATGAAAGACGTGCAAGGAAACTTCTTGTAGGAAACCCAGAGGGAAAATCCCGTTGGTAGACCAAGAATGAGATGGGACAATAACATTAACTATGATTTGAGGGAAGTAGATTATACAGGGAATGATTGGAAAGCATTAGCTCAGGATAGGGATGTATGGAGAGCTTACGTCCGCGCGGCCATGAACCTACGGGTGCGATAGCGCCAGTGAGTGGATGTGAGTGTGAATATGAAGATGATATGATGGCTAGATGATGTTTGTGTGCTTCGGCTTTATATTTTCCTGAAATTTGTCTTACAGGTGAGGAAAACCCCGAAAAAAACCATCAACCAGGAAACGAATCCAGGCCCGCTACGTAAGAGGCAGCGACACTATCCCGAATCCACAGCGGTGAATGTGTGTATACAGTAAAAGCTCCTTATTCGCGGGGGATATGTTCCGCAAATACGCCGCGAATACAGAAACCGTGAATATGGAACTGATCTAATTAAAGATTTATAAATATTTATTGCAACGTCTCTAAGGTATATTATTTTATTTTGTATATAGTACTGTACTATGGTGATTGTCAAGATCGTATCTGTGTCGTTCGTGTTCTGTTTTGTATAATGTGGCCCTGAATTTTTTATTGTGTGTTTGTACTATATGTATGATAGTTGAAGCATGTTTATAGAGTGATATTGTGTGTGCGTGTTAATTCTTGTGTTATGACAAGATCGAGATTTTCAACATTAATTGATCGATACATTCCAAAATGCTAGAATTCGTGACAGACCACTGAAGGACTGGCGGATAAATTATTAGCCCGAAACACGCAAAAAAAAATCTATATATCCTTCAATACGCAACAGTAACGCTTTAAAATTATAATTGAAATTTGTCAATTCTATTTTTAATTCTTAAATATAAACACTTTCTCCGCTTTGTAACTGGTAATACATCTCTTCTTCTTCTTCCTTCCAAGTATTAGGCCAAGGCCTATTACGATCCTATAGAAAATTTTCCCTCCAGCGTTTCGTAGGACGGCCCAGTGATCTTCGTCCTCTTGGTATATAATTATAAACAGCTTTGGGGATCCGATTTGAACTCATTCTTTCAAGATGGTGTTTCCAATTTAGTTGGTACCGTTTAATATATTCCAAAATTGGCGTAGTCTTCAATTCTTTTAAGATATCGGTGTTCCTTTTCCGATCCATCTGGTGTAACCCGCTGTTCTGCGCATGAATCTCATTTCACAAGCCGTTATTCTGCTTTCATGTTGTTTTCTTAGTGTCCATGCTTCACTACCATAGGTCAACACTGGTCTAGCCAAAGTGTTATATAAACGTAATCTGGTGCTTTTTTTTCAAGGGATGGTTTCATAACTTGATTAATAATTCCTAAACTTTTATTATAACTAGTAACTTTTTCAGGGATATCCTTTTCATCCCAGATAGAGAGATAATATCCAAGATATTTAAATTGATTAGATCTCTCTAAAATTTTATTCTGGAGACAGATTTACTTTGTATGGGGTCCTTCCCATGAAATGCCATAATTTTAGTTTTATTAATTGATATTTCCATATTAAATTTGGCACCTATTTTTTAAAATTATAAATTGATCGTTGCAAAATCATTTTCGGAAAGTGCCAGAAGAGCTAAATCGTCTGCAAAAAGAATAGCATCGAGTTTGAGGTTCCTATTGATGGGTATATATCCTCGTTGTGTTTTCCTCCATTAATTTATTAATTTATCCATGTATATAATGAAAAGCACCGGTGAAAGTCCACATCCCTGTCTTACTCCAGTGTTGATCTTTTCCCAAGAAGATAATTTGCCATCTTGTTTAACAGAGATTTCATTATCTTTATAGATGTTGTTAATACATTATTGATCATAAAACAAGTAGTGATATCAGACAAGAAATTGAACATGGAACCAATCACAACATTAATAGAAAAATATAGAATATATTGGAGAGACCATGTCTTACGAATACCAACTACTAGGATGGCAAGATCTGTTTTATATTATAATCCGAAGGGGACAAAAAATATAGGTCGACCTGTAAAAAGATGGCGTGAGAAATTTTAAGTCGCAATAGACCAACAGGTCTAAACCCTGAAAACGACGAGGATGATGAAACTCTAAACATCTAAAGTCATAAAAAGTCTAGAATGTTTGGTTGGATCTACATGATGTGAATCTGAATTTTTTGTGTAGATCAATATTATTTTTTGCGTTCTGCCGTACTTACAGGAATGGCGACTATGACTGAAAGTTTAATTTCCTAAATTTCGGGGTTGCCAACCTACAAATAACTAAATAACTATATTATTGGTCTAATATTATAAATTACTTACCTAGGGCCGGAAGTACGTATACTACGTACAATGTATTTACAAAAATGTATCCAAAAGGTTGTGTGAATATACATTATACGAAACAAATCACTGCATTTTAAAATAACTGAACTTTATTTGAAACAATATAAAACAATACATTTGTACTTGCCGCCATTTTATGCCTGATTGGTGTCACGGTATGCTGTAGTCTCAACTAAATTATTTTCAACATTTACTGTATATACATTAGTCAGACTGCTAACGTCAGTCAGTTGTTTATAATAAACGCAAATATTTTCAAGATATTATTTTAGTCTTATTTATTATTTTGCAAACACCATCGTGAAAAAAATAATGTACAACACACGTTTGTGTTTTACAGAATCTCAGAAATTTAAAATCTCGCTATCTCTCGGTTTTTAATAATTTCCTCGCTTCTGTAAAAACCACTTCCCATCCTTGCATTGCAATAAGTTATACTATTATGATCAGTATTATATTATGATTTTGTGGGTGATTAAGATAAAGTAGGTTTTGGTAATAAAATTTCAAACCGGCAATTGTCTATAGGACTGAGGAAAACTGGTTAAAAAACCTCAGCCAAATTTGTCAGTAAGCTTTCCTCCAGATACACTACCATCTGATCCAACTCACTCGGACAACTACAGGCCATCCATGAATACGTTATAATATTATAGCTTGCAGGGAACAAAATGCAGAAGGGCCTACTAATACATTCTTCCCTTCACTGTACATCTCTCACTACTAAGATCGGTGTTATCTTCTGCCCCTCATTTTCAACCAATAAGCGTCAATACCAACATCGTTTTAATTTGAATTTGTACCACAAACAGAACAATGCTGCGTAATTAATAGCACTGAGCAACAAAAAGAAACTTTTTTTTTTTTGTCTCAGAAAGAAAAATATGTGATTCTGATAGTGTTATTTTCTCCTGAATTCAAATATGATATCGATTTTTCTCCATCACGCAAGATTTCCGAGAGACAGGAATTATAATTTCAAACACTTTAATATTTTCTACATTCGTAACTACACAATATTCGAACATTCGGACTCACCTAGAAAGTAAGAAATTACGATTTTCTGCTATATTTCGCCTATGGAGCATCCCTCTTGATGGTCCAACAATAATCGGCCGGCATATAGGATTCCATTTGTCCTTGGATCTCTTTTTCCATAGCTGAAATCTCCTGAGTTGGCTCATTTGTTTTTATTTGCAATGGACAAATGGACGAAAAATCGTTTATTAAATATTAATTATTTAAATTCATTAATAGGAAATTGAAATAAAAAAACTGTGGCTGATGGAGAAATTCCGAATACATATTTGAAAACACGATAAAAAAACTGCCAATAAGTACAACTATTGGTACTCATGAGACAAAAATCATGTTGGCCAATGTAATCAATAAACAAAGACTGAAAGACGTAGTAGTAACATCAGCAATGGGGTTGAAATGGAAATGGGCGGTCATGTGATTCGAATGGAACCTAAAAAGTGGACTTATGCAGGGACTATGTGGGAATCCGAGATGGGGAAAAAAAGGAAAAGTTGGAAGACAAAAAAAAGCGTTGGTGTGAAGTGTTTTAAATGTCATATAGGAAAATTGTGGCAAGAATAGCGCAAGACAGACAAAAGTGGAAAGGAAATCCATAAAAGTGATAGTCCCAAGGGTTGGCTAATCCGGATGTTGTAACGTCGTAAGCCACCCTTCCAGTCACAGGAGGTCCTTGGCCGAAATGGGATGATTATAGGCCAATTCTTATTCTAAAACAACGACGATGATCCCATTGAACGCTTCCAAATTTCAAATAAATCAAGAGGTAATGGGTGAATCCCAGAGCATTGTGACTTGAATATACGTCCTAGAATTATAGTCGCATGCGCAGGAAACACTTGCATTTTGTTCTCTACCAAGCTATGGTTCATTTTACTTGGAATTGTCAGTTTAAATTGTTTAACTCGCATCCGGCATATTACACAGGTCGAGGGATGAGGTGAAGCCCACGTATTATAGAAGGTCTGTGACATTCTAGGACGCCGATCCATCACGGTGCAGATAAAATGAAATGGAATGAAACATTACGATAGAATTAGGATTTTGGCAGCGAAAAGCGGGAGAACCCAAGCCATACGTTCACAAAGCAGTTACGGTTCATCCACTATGAACCCTACATGGAGTGACAGACACACACAAATCGGGTCCCAGAGAGAGGCGAGGGAGGAACTAACCACTTACCCGACGAAGCGATTCAGCATATAGATAAATAATTATAATTGTTATTATACGTTTTTTCTGCTCTTACCCGAATAAATATGTGAGCAAATAATTAAGTGACAGTATATACACAATAAAAATGCATTATAATTATTAAATAAATAAAGGGTGTTTGCCGATGATCAACTGGTTAAGAGCGCCAAGACAAATTTGATATGGAATTCATTGATCAAAAGTTGGAAAAACACATATTAATCATGGGGTCTCACAGTTAAATTACAAAAAAACAGAATATCTGGCAATAAATTAGCAATGAAAGAGGAATATTTAATATGGGAAGAAGGGAATCCAAATAAAGCAAGTGAAACAAACTAAATATTTGGGGAATAATTATGGATACACATTGAAGGTATAGGTAAAGAGAACATAAAAACATAGAATTGATTGAGTAGCCAAAATAACATCATCGTTAAATTCCATATGGTGGGATAAGCATATTTGGAAAGACACAAAAAAAATATAATTGGGTTATAAACATGTGGTGGAATCTGTTGCATTGTATGTAAGTGAGGTAATGGACAATCAATAAGTACTACAAGAATAGACTAATAGCTCTAGAAATGGTATTATTTACGCAAGAAGTGCCAGAGAAGTCCAAATTAGGAAACGTCAACAAATAAGAAAATTAGAAACATAATGGAATCAGAAAAAAGAAAAGCATAATTGAAAGAATTGACAAGGAATTAAAGTGGTTAGGACATGTTTTAAGAATGGAAGATGAGCAACTATAGCAATAGCATCCGACCAGAAGAAAAGAGGGAGACCAAAGTTAACATGGAAGGAAAACATGAAGACAGTAATGCCAGCTAGAGGGCTAAACATTGAAGATGCCCAAGTTCGTAGGCTTTAGAGTTTGGCACGTGAAGACAGCAGCAGGTATACAAAACCCGAAGAGTGTTAGAGAAATAAAGAGTGTGCATAGATATGGGCTGTAAGTACATAAATAGATTTAAATAGCCATATGTAAAAGCATTTCGACAAACTATCGACAAAATTAACAATTCGTATTAAAATATTGGTGCAACATGTACTTAAACAGTTGACGTATCATTTCTCTCAGAACTGTTGTGTCATTGGAATATGAATTCTACGCTTAGAGGAGGCTTATACACCGCTAAAACATGAATCAATAAATACATTAACATCAGTTCATACTGTATACAGGACGTTACAAAACTCAGTATTTCACACATGAGGCTTTATACCGCCAGATAAATAATAAATTTCGTCAGTTATATACAGAACGTTACAAAATTCAGTATTTTACCACATCCTTATAACATCTAATGATCTTTCCAAATTAAGTGTTTTGGACTTCCGTCCGTTAATATACGAAATGATCCTTGATTTTAGCGAATTTTGAAGGAATGAGGATGATGTGATTGAGGGCTGTACCCTTGAACAGAATAAAAAATAATGACCCGAGCCGGGATTTTGAACCCGAGACCTCTAACTCAAATCGATAGAGCACTTACAACCGGCCCACTCTGGCATTCTAACACAAACATTTAATTTTCTTCCTAATTTATAATTCTGAAAATAAGAGAGACAGCGGGACATCAGTCAAACTGCCATCTAGTGGCTACTATAAAAAGTAAGCATTTTTAAAGAGAATTTTTACGTTACAGCAGTAACGCTTATTTATTTTTATTTGCCATTATTTTTTGTTGTGTTAACGCTCTAGGGGTCGCGACTAAGGCGGTGGTGGATGATTGATGATGATATAATAATAATAATTATTAATAATAATAATAATAATAATAATAATAATAATAAATAATAATAATAATAATAATGTTTTATCAAGGAGTTTCTTTAAAGTATAGTAGTTATCCTTCAGCCAAATGTATTTTGCTCCGCCACAGAATATATATTCCTCAGCATCTTCTTCTTTGATGTCTCTGCTGATCATGATTCTTATCACTTCATCCACTGTTCCTCGCCTCCTCCTACGGACCATCAGAATTCCCACTCCAGCATCATGCTTGGGATTCTATTATTCACAAACTTCTTCAGATGTCCATACCATTTAAATATTCGGTTTTCTATTACTTCTATAATATGTTTAACATTCATCAGTTCTATAATTTTCTGCGTCCTAATTTTCTCCTTCATTTGATGTCCATAATAATAATAATAATAATAATAATAATATATAAAATAGAATAATAATAATAATAATAAGAATAATGTCATTGGCAAGATGGACACGCAACACGAGCTTCGAATGCGTGTGAGGTATTGCATTTTGGAACACAGTATACCTACGTGGATTTCAATATCAGCTGTGAAAGTCCTTGTAATCAGCTGCTGAACGGTGTGAAAATATTACAATCAAACTGTCACTCCTGATATCAGATTCATATTGAAAATGAATTGCAAAATTTTCTGTTTATTCACCACGTGCCAAATTGGCGCAGTTTCCTGTCCTCACAATGTTAACATTCTAGGAGGTCAACCCACTGATTCTAGACTAAAATTAGAAATAATCACTGTTTTAAGGTCACACAGGGCAAAAATAAAAACCACGTATAATGATTACAAAAATATCTCAACGTAAATTTTAAATTAACTATTTTTTACAAAAGCAATTAACCTACAACTTTAATTTAGTTTAAATTTGAAAACAATTCCTTGCTTTTAAGCAAGGTCATGGTAAATGCAAATGGAAACTCCCACAGGTACAACAAAGCAGGAAGTTATGACAGCGCGGACGCATTCCCTCCATACACCCTTATCCTGAGCTAACATTTTCTTGACATTCCTACATACAGTAAAAGCTCCTTATTCGCGGGTAATTGTTCCGCAAACATTGCCGCGAATACTAATTACTCCTGGCGCGACAGGATAGAAGGCCCTTAGCCTACCAGGCCGGTTGCTGGCCTCACATCCACATGTGTCAATCACAGAGGTAGATGATCATCCAGCCAGTGTAGGGGTGACATGTGATCAGCATATCGAGTCCCCCAGCCGTTATAGCTGGTTTTCTCAATCTGGAGCCACTACTTATTGTAGCTACCCCAATGCCTCGCGATGCTGGGTGGGCACCCGGTCCCATACTGACCAAAATACCATGAGAAATTTCTTTCCCCCATGGAGACTCGAACCAACGCAAGTCCCATACCTCTGCGCCAAGGCTTCCTGCCTTAACCACTCGGCTACGGCGCGGGACGCCGCGAATAGAGACCGTGAATATGGAATGGTAATTTGTATGGGTATATAGGGTACACGTTCCAAGGTTCCGAAATAAAATAATTATCAAAATAAAATCAATTAATGATTGATTTTGAACAATTTTTATTAATTATATTGTTTACAGGCTTAGGCAAGGGCTTAAAGAACTTACCAATTTGTTTCTTGTTTTGCCGCTTTTATAAGGTATTTCAATTCAGAATGATATTTAGCTGTGAATTCAGCAATAGAATTCATTATTTTGTCTTCAGACTTCTTGATGAATCGTACAGTTGATTCATTAAAATTGAAACAGCGTGATATAGATGCAAACGACTGGCCAACACATAACGGTCAAACATTTATATTTTTACTTCAAGCGGCAAACACTACTTTTTTCCGTTTCGAAACTAATTTCCTTTCTCTTTTACACTAACATTATAAATTGTCAACAAAGCAGAAGAGACACGTGTTATTGAATCAAAATTATTGCAACGAATGACAAGTTGAAACAATGAAACACAAATCGTTGCAATGGTGACATTTAGCGGCACGTGAATTACGGCGGCGGTGGCTTTTAACAATGAACTTTAGGTTTAGTGACAATAAGGCTTGTTTTTACTTTGATATTAATTTGTACATTTGGTTTGAATCACTCCTTGTAAAAGCTGCCTTGGCACGTGCCTGCAGTAAAAAAAAAGTTTCCGATGGTTAATAAAGGATACTAATCCTTCTAATATACTGATTGGACCCGCGAATAAAGAATTTTTTTAGTACGGATTAATTACATTATAAGATATATATTGATACGATCCAAACATGACAGTTGTCAATTTTTTATTTCGAATTTCAGGTAAACCCCCGCTTTTGATGGTTGGATTTCACTGATTTTCGAAAAATGTCCACCTCTTTTTTTATTTTAATAGTATACACTGAGTGTTTTTTTCTTCCCCCCCCCCAATGCCACCGGGTTGTCTCTTATGACATTTCTGGCTTTCTCCTCTACACTCTAATTCAACCCAGGAAGTTACTACAGACCTTATGGGCTATGCCAGTGCTCCCCTACGTACAGGGGTAGATGATGCCAAACTCATAACTGCGGTATTTGTTTGTTTACGGAGGGGCGGAGGTGTAAGGTTAGCAGTACTTTGTCCAACTCTATGTACTATACATTTAAAAACATAGTTTTTCTTTTATGGCATGCAAACTAGTTTTATAGTAAATATGAGAGTCGACACTTTCACAAGGATAGTACAGATCTGCACGAGCTCAGTGACAAGTGGTAACTGTTTTTTTCTTATGAGGGGGAGGCTTGGACGGTTACAACTTACAACTATGTACCTGCTGTGTTGAAATCTTCAGTTTTATACAAGGATTTCTCTCAAGAAAATACTGTTAAATGGCAACCCAGTTCCCCATTCTAAACACACAGTAACTTCCTGGGTTGAATCTGACTGTAGCATTGGCAGAACTGTAATCCATTTCTTAGGTTGGGGCACTTTGAAGGTGGAGTTACGTTATCCCGATGATTGATGATCGGTGATAAATGATAATGAAACGCCAGGAGAGTCCTTAACCTAACTTAACCTAAATTCCAGACCATGGGCTACCACATGAATAATTTCCCTTTAAGGAAAAATTCCTATGGTCTGACCGGGAATCGAACCCGGGACCTTATGGACTGTAGTCAGAAACGCTGACCACTAGCCCATGAGTTTAGTTGCGAAACATTGAAATTGCGACCGCTAGAGCAATTTTTAAAATTTCGTTTCAGGTGAACTCCTACACCTAATGGTTTTACTATAAAAACACGCACGTATTCGAATGCAACGTTGTGTCAAACTTTCAAGTCAATTCACTGACTACTTTTCGAATTTTACTAGCATAAATATTTGCACGCTGGATTTTTATACAGTATGGCCTATAAATATTTAATTGTTTATATTATGTAACACCCCAACGGAATTTAACCATGAACTGTATTAGCACTGACACAAACAGGAAGTTATATTTTTCAATGTTAGCAGCCTATTTTTATATAACGGAACTTTATATAAACAAAGGAATGTGCTCATAAGCAATAACGTTAACAGTTGAGAATAGTTAATTATTTAAACACTTCAAAATGAGAAAGTGGCAGCAGTTTATAAAAATCTACATACAAATCAGTTGATGCAAGCCATGACAAAAATGTTGTGTTCTACATTTTAAAAGATGACGCTCAGCTTTCTACTAATATATTCATAATATTTTATCTATCTATCTATCTATCTTTGGTATTTTACAGCTGCTGCCGTATTCCCGTGCCAAACCTCCAAAGCCTACGATCTTGGGCATCTTCAATGCTTAGCCCTCTTGCTTGGATTACTATCCTCATGTTTTCCTTCCATGTTAAATTTGGTCTCCCTCTTTTCTTCTTTCTGCTCAGCTGCCATTGATATAATAGTTTCGGTCATCGCTCATCTTCCATTTATATTTAAAGTGTTTTTATTTCACCCAATTATACCCTAATTGCAGTCCCGCGCCGTAGCCGAGTGGTTAAGGCAGGAAGCCTCCGCAGAGCTACGAACCTTGCGCTAGTTCGAGTCTCCATGGGGGAAGAAATTTTCTCATGGTATTTTGGCCAGTATGGGACCGGTGCCCACCGAGCACCGTGAGGCGTTTGGGTAACTACAATAAGTAGCGGTTCCAGGTTGAGAAAACCAGCTATAACGCCTGGGGGACTCGACATGCTGACCACATGTCACCCCTACATGGGCTAGATGACCATTTAACCTCTGAGATTGACACATGTGGATTGAGGCCAGCAGCCGGCTGGTAGGCTAAGGGGTTCTAGACCTGTCGCGCCATGGAATTAATAGCCTAATTGCATTATGGGTTTAAGGACATTTTCTAAAATACTAATATATACCGGTAGTCAATAAGAATTTATTATGTAAAGAAAAACCAGTATTAATATTATTATATTATTATTATTATTATTATTAATTATTTATATTATATATTATATTATATATATATTATATTATATATTATATTATATTATATTATATGATATTATATTATATTATTTATATTAATTATATATATTATATTATATTTATTAATTTATATTATCTTATATTATATTATATTATATTATATATATTATATTTTGTTATTGAATATTAATTTTATAATATTATAATGATATTGTGAAAAGAAAATTAATGTTCTGAACCAGGAATCGAACCGTGGACCTCTCGTATTCCGTACGAGCGGTGCAAGACCATTACACTATTCGAGACATGGTACAAACACTAACAATTCTTTCAACATATACAAATCTATAATTATTCTCGTTTCGTTCGCTGCGAGGTAGATGTTACTACCAACGTCAACGGTCGGCTTCATTTAGAAGTATCTATGTTTGAGAATTTTACACCACCACTTTTATAAGCAATAATGTGGAAAGCAACGGGAAGCTACCACACCTACACAATTCCCTAGTAAAGCTGCAAGCATAGCATGAAAATGCTATGATTGCAGTGAAGGACCTGCCTTCGGGCAGAATTACTATGGATGGATGGAATCGATGTTATTTAAACACTTTCCAATATTGTTATTTTAACACAGTTCCAATAATGAACCATTTTATAATATTATAATGATATTGTGAAAATAAAAATGAATGTCTGAACCAGGAATCGAACCGTGGACCTCTCGTATTCCGTATGAGCGTGCAAGACCATTACACTAATATTAAATTGTCCACCGCTGTGATCTCGAGGTAGCATCACTCCCTTGTACGCAATGAGCAAGATTCCTGGATGATAGTTTTTTTCAGGATTCTTCCTCACCTTAAGACAAATGTCAGAAAACGTTATGGCCCAAACGATCCCCGAACATCATTATCATATTCGCCATGTTTAGTCTGAATGTGTGTGTGAATTGTGTGATTCGTCTTCATGTTGTGTCTCGGAGGAAGCATTGAGCTGATCACTAATTTGGGGAGGTCTTCCATGTTCTTGTATCGTCAAAAGAGTATGTGAGTGATCCACAGTTTAAAATACCTCTCCCGACAGGTCGTGCCACTGTCAGGCTAGGCTGGCGTTGTGGCGTGTAAAAAGTATTTATAAGATGAGAGGTTAAACCAAGTCAATGGAGTGAAAAAAAAAACTGTTGTTAAATTAATATAGACATTGACACAGATATTAGCGTTTGGGATTCATATTAAGAAAATTCAGGATTCAAACCCCGCGGCCGACCAGTCTAATTGAATAGATGAGATTAGATTAGTGGAGATCACAGAGAGTGCCAGAGAAGAAAGTAGGCAAGTTGCGCCGTACATGCCACAGGCCGGCGCTAATGTAATACAACTAACGACACCTAAATTTTTTCGGTTCTTTTTTTGGTACTAATATGAAATTCAGCACCGCCTGGTGGTAAAATTATGAATTATAATTATATAACGCCATCTGGTGAATAATCATGGAATTTAACTTTTATAGGAATAATAATACGTATTAATTAATCTTAAATTGTGGAATTATGTATACCCAGTCTCTCAGACCTACAGATTTTCTTTAATTTTAACAGAAAGGAAGAATGGAAATAAATAAAACATGTTAATTTATTTTCGTTTATTAAAATTTTAAAACGTGCATTATGAGCTCTTTTAAATAAATGTGTACAATTGACCTACCACCCCTTATTCTCACATACATATTTTATACAATATTTATTAAATAACCTTAGCCATGTCGTACATCTGTCCATTATAAAGTCACATTTTTAAATGTTTATTAGAAATGGCTGTACACTAACATCACTCTTCCTAACCTAACAAATCTTAGAATTTTATCACTTCTAGTAGGTTTATCTTTGAAAATAGATTCACATTAAAAATGTAAACCAGCTTGAATTTACTACAAATTAGAGTAAAATAAAATCTAAGTAATGATTTTAACTTTCGATAATTTACAGTACCGTCTACATAGAACGAAAGGATAGCAGTTAAAAATTTTAATTTACAAAATGGCTAACTTCCCATAATCCCGAGTGAACACCGTTAAACACGCCGTGAAGACGCCGTGTGCCTTGCATTTGTTTTTATTTAGTTACATATTCTGTTTACTACGAAACACGCGCTACCATTGTAGTTTGCTCATTGTAGTTCATCGTAAACGACCGAACATTTTTAGATGTCACTGTACTCAGTTTCCCCTCTATTCGAAGTTTCTCTATGAGTGGAGATGGGTTCGGGTTTAAAGACCCTAACACGGCAACCTTATTTTTGGTTCATTGTATTATCGTAAGTAATGTCACGAGTGATTTCCAAATCACAAAGTGACTCGTGAATGTATCTCTAGAGGATTTGTAAATCAAGAATGGCAATTAGGACTATGTCACGAATAAAATTAAGTTGTTTACTCACAAATCATTATCTAAATATAGTTACCGGTTTTATTTTATTTAACTTTCACAGAAAAAAACCACTATGAGGTTTAATTTAAGAATTAAATTAATATATTTAATACCTCACCTCATATCCTTTACTCTTCTAGATTCTAAGTCAAAACTTAAAAAAGAAAAACTGAAAATGGTCAGGCAAAATCAGAATATTCCACACTTAATTTCGTGCACCATATCTGTGATCTATCCTAATATTCGTCCATCGCTGTGATCTCGAGGTAGCGTGCTGCCTTGTCACTCAGCGGGCCAGGGTTCGATTCCCGGTCGGGACAGTCTCCTGGGTGAGGTTTTTTTTCGGCGGTTTTCCTCACCTGTAAGACAAATGTCAGGAAGCTTAAGGCCCAACGGTCCCCGAAAATCATCCGGCCATCATCATAATCCTTATCATTACCATCATCATCCTTCACCGGTGTGGAAAGCAACGGGAAGCTACCACACCTATAATTCCCTAGTAAAGCTGCAAAGCATTGCATGAAAATGCTATTATTGCAGTGAAAGACCTGCCCTCGGGCAGAATTACTATGGATGGATGGATGGATCCTAATATTCCTCACTCTGCCCCAGAATATGAAAGAGTGGAAAATATTGTTTTATATTCTGGAAGTGTATTCACTTTTAAAAGAGTTATCTTTAACAACATCAGAGTGTAATGAAGACCCTGTTTGGAATATCCTGGTATAATTAGAAAAAAGTAGAAACTATTCAACCTCTCACTCACCCTCATACACACTCATGGTGATGGTGGAGGAGGAGGCAAAATTGTTTTAACATTTGAATCGGTTTTAGAAATGATATTAGAAATGAGCTAAATATTTTTAAACTTTTAGATAAAATAAGAGACTAGAAAAAACTGTAAAGAACATGTTCAAAGAATGAAAGATGAACGCATACCAAAAAGTATACTTGATTACAAACCAAAAAGAGACAAGAATGTTGGTAGACCGAAAAAAAGAGATGGATTTAACTTTTTGAATGAGAATGAGACCGGAACAAGCCACATGGGCTTAATCCGTAATTGTTGATCATGATGATGATGTTGGATCGATTTTGAAAGATACGAAAAATAAACTGAGGCTAAGGTTTTCCAAGAAAACTATAAACCTTAATGAAGGTTTGCATTTTGTTTAATTGTGAGATATTCCATGTCATTTTTACCTAGAAAACTATAAAAGCTGTGCATTGTGTTACAATGTGAGGTTGTTTTTCATATATTAAATTAGGTAATTGCTTCGGCATTACTTCGAAATTTAAATGGGCTTAATGGACTCAGTCTTCGTCCCCTTGTCAACTTCGGTTGGCCGGCAGCATGGTAGCCGCAAAACCAGCCGCATTCCGCGCTGTCCATCTTGATTCTTTTTAGAGTTTTTTTTAGACTTTCAATGTGAGGTGGTCAGCAGGATTGTCTAGACAAAGTACAGTGATATAAATTTAATCTAATGTGTGGCACTATTAAAAGAACCCTTAAAAACATAAGATAAGAAATAAAAATTAAATTTTATAAAGTAATGGCTGTTCCTGTATTGATGTATGGATCAGAATGTTGGACGATCACTAAAAGACAAGAACAAAGATTGGAAGCAGCGGAGATACGATTTTTAAGAAATATAGCAGGATATACTCTGCTGGATAAGAAAAGAAATGAAGATATAAGAAAGGAACTAAATATTTTCAAACTTACAGACCGAATAATTAAATATAGGAACGACTGGAAAGATCATATTGATAGAATGCCAGAATGAAGATTTCCAAAATTATTGCTAAATTATAAAACCGCGCGGAAGGAGAAATGTTTGGTCGCCCACACAGAAGCTGGTCTGAACAATTGTAACAATTCTAGCTTTCATGAAACCGGAACGAGCCAACAGGCTTAATCCCTGGATGATGATGATGATGATGATGATGATGATGATGATGAAGTACAGTGATATAGTGATATGACTATGACCTGTCAATCATATGAGTCTCCAAACAAAGTTCTTTTTAGAGTTTTTTTAGTGTTTCAATGTGAGGTGTCAGCAGGATTGTCTAGACAAAGTACAGTGATATAAATTTAATCTAATGTGTGGCACTATTAAAAGAACCCTTAAAAACACAATAAAAGAAACAAAAATTAAATTTTATAAAGTAATGGCTGTTCCTGTATTGATGTATGGATCAGAATGTTGGACGATCACTAAAAGACAAGAACAAAGATTGGAAGCAGCGGAGATACGATTTTTAAGAAATATAGCAGGATATACTCTGCTGGATAAGAAAAGAAATGAAGATATAAGAAAGGAACTAAATATTTTCAAACTTACAGACCGAATAATTAAATATAGGAACGACTGGAAAGATCATATTGATAAAATGCCAGAAGGAAGATTTCCAAAATTATTGCTAAATTATAAACCGCGCGGAAGGAGAAATGTTGGTCGCCCACACAGAAGATGGTCTGAACAATTGTAACAATTCTAGCTTTCATGAAACCGGAACGAGCCAACAGGCTTAATCCCTGGATGATGATGATGATGATGATGATGATGATGATGATGATGATGATGAAGTACAGTGATATAATGATATGACTATGACCTGTCTATCATATGAGTCTCCAAACAAAGTTGAGAACAAATTGTACCTGTTTAGTAGCACTTTACACAAACATTTTGTGACTTACATTTGAAGACCATTTTATGTAAAAATGTAACATTCTAATAAATATGTAGTAATAAAATACCCTCAATTTGTGTCCAACTCAGGGTCGGGTCGAGGGATGTGATGAGAAGAAGCCCCTTATATAGAGGTCTGTGAATGACAAGGGTGCCGGCCGATCACGTCTGACGCACAATGGCAGGGAAATGTAACGAAATGGATGAGATGAGTATGGAGAAATGGTGGAATAATATTGTGGCAGGGGAAGAAGGAAGAAAAAACCCCGAGAAAAACCTGTCCAAGCTCCGTTTCGTCCCACCACAAAACCCACATAGGGTGACCGAAACTCGATCTCGGGATCCCAGCGGTAATATTTAGTAAAATATGTAAAAATATGTCATATCAAACTTAAGTATAAGATCTAGATTTGTGTGAATCGTCAACATTTTCGGTTAATATAAAGAACATATCAAGAAAAAGTATGTAATTTCATACGAATCCGGATTGTAGGTATACCTATGGTTACACCAATGTCTCGGAGGAAGTCCTGGATTCATTCGGGAAGGCCCTCTGTGTTCCTTATATGATCAAAAAAGTGTGTGATCCAAAGTTTTAAATCTCTCTCTCCAACCCGACAGGTCGTGCAACTGTAAGGTCCGCAGGTTCAGAACACATAAAATACCTATAAGGTGAGAGATTAAACCACGACGGAGAAGAAAACGAGGAATTGATCCAACATAGCAACAAAATAAAAATTAATATATGTACCTATAAAAGAAAGAAGTAATGGAAAAATATTTGTATTTGCACAGAATATGAGAAAATGTTTTGATCTTGTAATTTTCAGAAAATAGTCAAATATTTTCTTGATGAAAAAAGTATATTAATCAAATTCATAATTTTTCAATTAAATGTAATACCCATTATAAAGTTTCTCGTTGAAAAAATATGGTCTTTGTTATTTAATTAACGTTCCGACCACATTTCATAAGCAAAATTGTTCTCCCACTTCAAATTTGACATTTCGCCCATTAGTATTATTATAATCCTCGAGTTAAAATACAGTACTATAGGAGAAATTGCGAGAATTAGAATAGATGAACTTGCAAGTGGTAAATGGCATTGAGATGATAAGAATGTGTTACACTAGATAGACATTTTTAACACCTTCTACAGTCGAGGTCAGTAAACAAGTAGGATATGCAATTAAATACAATAACCAGGTCTAGCAGACACCGGGCCCCCTTTACCAGCTAATGCCATAGAGAATACGTATATATATATGAATTTCGTGTCACGTTGTTTGTCCGCGATGGAATCCTAAACTACTGAACCGATTATAATAAAAGTTTGCACACTGTGTGCAGTTTGATCCAACTTGAGACGTAGGGTAGTTTATAACTAAATTTACAGTCGCATTATTTTTTATTGCAAATGTTTCGTTTATTATTTAACAAAGAGTTATAATTATCTATGAGTTCCATACGATTCTAACAGATGGCGGTGTAATTATCTGTGAGTTCCATACGATTCTAACAGATGGCGGTGTACGGTAATTTGTTAAGGTAATTGGTTTATTATCTAACAAAGAGAGATCCAGATGGCTGTGTTTTTTGTTTGCAACCGCGAATTTCAATTGAATTACAAATATTGATTATTTCATAATTTAAGTGTGTTCAGTGTTTATTTTATTTTCAATATTATTAATTTCGTGTGTAAGTATTAGTTTTAAGTAATCTGGTTGAAAAACAACAACTTAATTTAAATTTTTAACGTATACCTTAGCCACAGCAACGCGTGGCCGGGACTTCTAGTATATATATATATATATATATATATATATATATATATATATAGGCCTATACTGGTAATATGGATATGTCTATAGCCATTTTTTTCTTCGCATTGTTTTGTATTATTTTTTCATAGATTCCGGTCAGGGTTGATGGGTTTTTTTAAGGTCGTAGATTTAAAAGAACCTCATGTCTAAAAATAAGAGACTTCTGGGCAAAATTTATCAGCCTTTTCTGTCCAAGTTTAAATTGCGACGTAATAAGTTGATCTATTAAGAGCGTCGTCAATTAGCATGTATTAAGTTTTAGAGTTCCAATATGTAATTAGATTCGTTTAACAAAAATTTTAAATGTATTATGAATCATGAATAATCCACCTGAATGTCCGTAAAACTTGCAATATTCGATAACTTGTCACCTTTTTTTAATCCACATCAATTCGACATTTCGAAACGATATTGCATCTATATTTCATGTTTCCACGCATAATATATTTGTGTAATGTCACAGTGTGTCCTCTTGAACATTTCTGGTGTTATCTCCTGACATTGGCATAATTGTAACCCACCTCTGAGATTGGGGCGCCTGGAAAGCGGGGTTACGTTGCCCCCGATTATATGATGAGTGATGATGATAGTGGTGCGCCAGGAGAGTCTTTAATCCTAAACTTATTCCAAGATGAATATGAATTATGATGATTGCGATGGACAGATGATTTTCGGGGACCGTTTGGGCATTAAAGTTTCCTGATATTTGTCTTACAGGTGAGGAAAACCCCGATAAAACCTCACCTAGCAAATTGTCCCGACCGGGGATCGAACCCGATCGAACCTCGAGACCACCTGTGGACTCGAGCTTAATATTAAACCCCAAGAAAGAAAACCCTATAAATATTTCAAAAAAATATTATTATTATTATTATTATTATTATTATTATTATTATTATTATTATTATTTTAATTATAAACTAATTCCATGGCACGAAAGGTAGGCTGGAAGACCCTTGGCCTACCAATCAGGATGCTGGCCTCACATCCACATGTGTTAATCACAAAGGTAGACAATAATCTAGCCAGTGTAGGGGTGACATGTGGTCAGTACGTCGGTTCTCCCCGGCCGTTATAGCTGGTTTTCTTGAACCTGGAGCTGCTACTTATTGTACTTACTTACTTACTCACTGGCACAATCGAACCCGTAGGTTCACGGCCGCGCGGACATAAGCTCTCCATACAATCCCTATCCTGAGCTAATGCTTTCCAATCATTCCCTGTATAATCTACTTCCCTCAAATCATAGTTAATGTCATTTCTCCATCTCATTCTTGGTCTACCCAACTGGGCGTTTTCCCTCTGGCTTCCCTACAAGAAGCTTCCATGCAAGTCTTTCATTCCCCATACGTGGCAACATGTCCTGCCCATCGCAGTCTACGAGACTTAACTTTCTATATATCTGGCTTCCTATAAAGACCATGTAGTTCATTGTCATGTAGTCTTCTCCATTCACCTGTCTGTTCATCTCTCTTTGGTCCAAAAATTTTCCTAAGTACTTTATTCTCAAATACTTGTAATCTCCTTTCCTCCCTTAAAAGTAAGAGTCCATGTTTCGCTGTTACTTATTGTAGCTACCCAAATTCTTCACGATGCTGGGGTAGGCACCGGTCCCATACTGGCCGAAATCCCATGAGAAAATGTATCCTCCATGAATACCCGAACCATCGCAAGCTCTGCGCCAAGGCATCTTGTTTTAGCCACTCGGTTACGGTGCGGGGCATTATTATAATGCCATTATTATTGTCGTTTTTTTGTTAAACTAACTTAAAGGCATCATGGAATCCTGGAGTTCATGAAAGAGCGGAGATTAGCTCTCCATATATCCTCATCCTGGGTTAATATTTTCCAGTCATTACATGTGTGAATTTACTTCTGGTTAATATTATTCTCTCGCATCATTCCTGGCCAACCTACTGGGCGCTTTTCTTCTGGTTCCCGAAAGAAGTTTCCAAGCCCCTCATTCATTAGCAATTCGCACCATAATTTTATCCTTCCTATCGAAGCTTACGAGACATAAACTGCTTCTTATTACACCCTATTTCCCCCATAAATATCATCCAGCTCACTTTTATTTAATTTTCTTCGTTCACCAGTCTGTTCGTCTCCCCTTGGTCCAAAACTGTTCCAATCACTTTACTGTCAAATATTAGTAATATCTTCCTAGGAGAACATGTTAGGCATCTATATAATATCATTTTAAAAAAAATATGTTTATTTTCAACGTATTTTAGTTTAAAACACTTTTTTAGAGAAGTTGGAGTGACAAGAGTCTCCGTAATAAAATAATACCACGCATTTAATTTATTTATTATTATTATTATTATTATTATTATTAATATTATATTATTATTATTATTATTATTATTACCATTATTATTATCATCATTATTTATTATAGTATTAGTATTATTATTATTATTACTAGTGGTCGCCCAGCTGTCGAAATCGACCACAATTCATTAATTTTTTTAAGTTTATTACAAATACGTCATTATGCATTAATTTTCTATTTATTTTAAAACTACGAACGATCGGAAATATGTGGTTATAGTTTGGCTAAGTCATATTCAGAAAACAATAATGCTTCATTTGACACATTTGTATACTATATTATACTATTTAAATTTGCATTTAGCCTATTATTATTATGTACGGGAATATTCGTATATCCCTTCTTCTTTGTGTCTCACTCCGACCTGTCAATGTTCTATATCGAGGCATAATGAAAAGTGCGTGCGAATATCTAAATATAAAAAAATATGTAATGAAATTACTGAAACTAAGATTATATAGGCTTTAATTTCAATTTAAACAATAAAAGATGTACTCACTTTTTTAAACCACTAATATAATAAACTTCTAATAATAAATACGCGAGAGTAAGTCAATTCATATTGCTGTTGCACAAATTTCTCTATACACCAATGCACTTTCAGTATGAACGTAAACAAATAAATGAGTAATACACATAAATTCCTTAGAGACAACTTATTTTATTTCGTTCAATTTATTTGTAACATATTATACATAAATTTTATTTGTTTGCACTCCTTCTCTATGTGGAACTTTAATTATGCCAAATACCACACTCCTCCGTGGCGCAATGTGCTTAAAAAAGAGGTACAAAGTTTTTTTCTTTCGCTGTTCTAATATATAGATTATTATTATATTATTATTATTTATTAAGTTATGCTGTATACATTTTGTAACAATTATATTAGTGAAATTCTAATAAAACTATATGTTTATGTATTATTTACGCTCGATTTGATTAATAAATATACGTTCAACTTACCCCACGTGTCTTGTTCCCGCAATCTCAATCGTCTCCGATTTGGGAAGTTTTTCTTGCGAGTCCATTTTTGATCAGTCACTACGTTAATGCACCGCCAAACTGTTTAAAAAATAACAAGAATGGCAGCTCTCCTTCATGGCGTACTTTTATCTACAGCTGATTGCTATTTCACTGGGCATGCGCTAACTATTTTGCCCAATCATATTGTTCATTGTTCTTGCAAACCGCTATTCTTCATAGTTCATACCAAGGACTGGTTACTATCTATTTGTTCTTTCTCTTCCCTGGTTTACCCTCTCTTTGAAAGACAGTTTTAAGTGCCCCAAAGGCCTACAGACATTCTTCATGCTAGCCAGAAAATAAAATAAATTTATTTACCGTTGCAACTCAGTTATTTCCAGAAAGATTTCTTATAATAATTAGAACAATAATTAATCGTTATCTCAGTAAAATATTTAAATTTATTCAAGTCGAAGATTCAATCTCCTTGTGTGAGATCATTTTCAAGATATTTGACATGGTTGTTTATAATACATAGTTACCATCATCACCAAGACAATTTTGTGTCTTATTTTAAATTTAAATGAAAAATTCCAATCTATATATAATTTGGGTCCACCGCTGTGGTCTCGAGGTAGTGTATTGGCTTGTCACGCAGCGGGCCTGGGTTCGAATCCCGGTCGGGATAGGTTTTTTTTCCTCAAATGTCAGAAAGTTTAGGGCCCAAACGGTCCCCGAAAATCATCCGGCCATCATCATCATCATCCTTATAATTATCATCATCCTTATAATCATCATCATCATCCTTCACCGGTGTGGAAAGCAACGGGAAGCTACCACACAATTAATTCCCTACTTAAGCTGCAAAGTTATAGCATGAAAATGCTATAATTACAGTGAAAGACCTGCTCTCGGGCAGAATTACTATGGATGGATTAAATTGGATTTTTTT
This sequence comes from Diploptera punctata, assembly GCA_030220185.1. Taxonomy (NCBI): domain Eukaryota; kingdom Metazoa; phylum Arthropoda; class Insecta; order Blattodea; family Blaberidae; genus Diploptera; species Diploptera punctata. The sequence continues at coordinate 26,363 of JASPKZ010003240.1, read as the reverse complement.
TACAATTTTTTACATTTTTTTACAAATCTAAATAAAAATTCAAAATTCCAATTTATATATATTAGTCAAAATTGTCTTGGTGATGGTACTATGTATATAAATACCATGCCAAATATCTTGAAAATGATCCTCCTTACAAGGAGATTGAAATTTTGACTTTTTCATTTAAATTTTTAAACATAATAATAAAAAAAAGAAAGAAAGAAAAAAGAACCACACAAAATGTCTTGGTGATGATGGTAACTATGAATAATAAACCGCCATGTTCAATATCCTTGAAAATATCCTCTTACAAGGAGATTGAAACGTCGATTTGAATAAATTAAATATAAATTGGAATTTATAATGTAAATTGAAATTTTGACTTTTTCATTTAAATGTTTAAACATATAATAAAGAAAAGAAGAAAGAAAGAAAAAGAAACCACACAAAATTGTTTGGGGATGATGGTAACTATGGATTAAAAACCGCCAAATATCTTGAAAATGATATTACAACACAAAGATTGAAACCGCGACTTGAATAAATTAAATATTTATTGTTATTATTAACTTCTCTCAGGGAATAATATTTATAAAAAATATATTAAATAATTTGGCTTACCAAATAAAACTAATATAAAATAATAACATTCCTTAATAACCCAGTTTGGTCCATCGTGGTAGTGTCGCGGCAGTGTGCTGCCTTGTCACGCAGCGGGCCCGGGTTCGATCCCCGGTCGGGACAAGTTTCCTGGGAGAGGTTTTTTTCCGGGGTTTTCCTCACCTGTAAACAAATGTCAGGAATCTTTAAGGCCAAAAACGGTACCCGACGAACATTCATCTGTCCATCATCATCATCATCGTCATATTCGCCGGTGTGGAAAGGTAACGGGAAAGCTACCATACATATACATCCCTAGTAAGCTGCATAGCGTGGAAATTTTATAATTGCACGTGAAGACCTGCCTTGGACAGAACACTATGGAATGAATGCAGTTTAATCTCTCACCTTATAGGTACTTTTACATGTCATATGTCATTCAGGCCTTACAGCAGCAAGACCTGTTTGGAAAGCGATTTTAAACTATGGATCACATACATATTTTTTTGAGCATACAAGTAGATGGAGGGTCTCCCCGAACGAGTGATCAGTAGGGCTGAAAAAATGTATGGGTTATAGGCTAGGCTAGGAAGTGGTTGAATTCAAATACCTAGGAACAATAATCACAAATAGGAATGAGATGCACAAAGAAATTAAACACAGGCTCAATTCGAAATGCGTGTTATTATGTATTACAGAGATTTTGACTTCCCAACTCCTTTCAAAAAACGTTAAACTGAAAATATCATCATCATCATCATCATCATCTTCACTCCAGGGATTAGGCAATTGCCTCGTTCCGACTTCTAAAATGCAATCAGCCCAACATCTTCTAGGTCTTCCAACATCACGTCCTTCCTCTTGCCTTGATAATTCGTGCTAACATGGATACTCTTCCCCTACTCATTCCATCCATTTGATCAATCCATTTCTGTCTGTAATTCGTGACCTTATCCAATAAAGGCTGTACTTTCAATCCTTCTCTTAAATCCTCATTTCTTATTCTATCAAATCTCTGTACATCCTTAACTTGTCCTTAGGAACCTCATCTCCGCCCGTCTGTATTCTAATCCTTCTGTTTTTTCAGTGGAGCCCCAGTTTCACATCCATACAATATTGTGGGAACCGCCATAACATTATACATTTTTTATCTTGGTTTTTTTTTCTAATTTTATTTTTGAATGTTCTCTATATTGTTCCACACCCCGTCTGAAATGTATTTTATTTTGGAGTCTATATCTCTTTCCCACATTGTAGCCAACATCACAGCCCAAATATTTGAAACTAGACACCTGTTTCTATACTTTGATTTTCTAAAATAATTTTCGATCTCATTGGATCAGCTGGGATTGTCATAAACTGAAAATTATAAAAACTATTATTCTACCAGTTATATTATATGGATGCGAAACATGGCCTCTTACTTTAAGGGAGGAAAAGGAGATTACGAGTATTTGAGAATCAAGTTCTTAGGAAAATGTTTGGACCAAAGAGAGATGAACAGACAGGTGAAAGAGAGAAGACTGAATAAAAGAGAATTACATGGTCTTTATAAGAAGCTAGATATAATGAGAACGGTTAAGTCTCGTAGACTGCGATGGGCAGGACATGTGGCACGATGGGAATAAAGACGTTGCAAGGAAGCTTCTTGTAGGAAAACCAGAGGGAAAACGCCCAGTTGGTAGACCAAGAATTAGGTGGGAGAAAAAACATTAACAATGATTTGAGGGAAGTAGATTATACAGGGATGATTGAAAAATGTTGGCTCGGGATAGGGGTGTATGGAGAGCTGCGGGTTCGATAGTGCGAGTGAGTGAGTTAGTTAGTTAGTTAGTTATAGGCTAGGCTGCATCGTACTTAGACCTATGTTTACAAACTGCACGTTGACACGTGGTGCTCAGGATATACTTCTAGTACAGTCCGCTTTGTGTACGATTGGACTCATCTTTGCACAATTTTTGTTTCAGCATTGGTACAACACACATCACATAAACAGGTATATTACCGAGGAGAGTCAAACATACCACTCTCCACTCCGAGCAGGCAGTGGAGACGCTCGACAAAGACACGCATTTTGTAAACAATGTGTATAGAAATAGTTACTATCCGATACCGCTACTATTTTTAGCACTAGTGATCAGCTCAAGGTCATGCCACCTCCGAGACAACACAACATTAAGATGAAACATACTATACTAGGGTAACAGAGTGGAACCCTTGATAGAGGTCCACTCCAGGGAGTAGGCGCCCCTGCCCTTTTGTGTGAGCTCCAGGTCCCACTCGCCCAGTGGGTAGTACCTGGGTAGGGCACCGTCCACAGGGTTACGTGGGGAGAAAGAAGTCCCCAAAGCCGTAGTGAAGGCAACTTCTCTAGGAGACGAACACTCCGAAATTCCAGTTCCCGTCCTCCAGGAAAGGGGTTTGGCTTAGAGCTGGTAACCTCTTACTAGTAAAAAATAACTCTACTCTAAACTTCAGCAGAAAAAAGCCCGGATAAAATAGTAGATACATATAGACAAAAATGGAACAAACACATAGACAGAATGAATGAAGATAGATATCCAAAACCAATAACAAAATACAAACCTAAAGGCACCCGAGATGTGGGCAGACCTAGATGTGGGCTGAAGTCGGAACGGGTCAACAGACCTATCCATGAATGCAGATGATGGTGATGACATACCATACACAGACGCATTCATACTGAACATGGGCGGCGAATATGATAATGATTATTAAGAAGCTATGTTCGGGCATCGTTTGTATCTTAAAGTTTCCTGAATATAAAAATAATATCTTAATATTATACTGCGCACATTTACTTATTTCTTATGCAGTACATCATGTTACACTGGTCAACATGATTTTTGTCTCATGAGTAGCAATAGTTGTACTTAATGCAGTTTTTTATCGTGTTTTCTAATATGTATTCGGAATTTCTCCATCACCCACAGTTTTTTTTATTTCAATTTCAATTAATGGATTTAAATAATTATTTTTTAATAAACTTTTTTCGTCCATTTGTCCATTGTAAAATAAAACGGAGAACACTTTCATCAGGAGATTTCAGCTATGGAAAAGAGACATCAAGGCAAATGGAATCGTAATATGCTGGCCGATTATTGTTGGACTATCAAGAGGCATGCTCCACAGGCGAAATATAGCAGAAAATCGTCATTTCTTACTTTCTAGGTGAGTCCGAATGTTCGAATATTGTATAGTTACGAATACAGAAAATATTAAAGTGTTAGAAATTATAAATGCCGGTCTCTCGGAAACCTTGCGTGATGGAGAAAAACCGATATCATATTTGAATTCAGGACAAAAAATACTATCAAAATCACATATTTTTCTTTCTGAGACAAATAAAGTTTATTTTTTGTTGCTCAGTGTTATCGTCGTCGTTGTAGTCCATTCACAAATTTAGGTAATTTGTTAACCTGTTTCGGCCTCAACAGAAATACCATTCAGCAGTCTTTTGAGTGGACGTACTGATCTTCCTCCTACAGGTTGTCCTTGTGAACCGGATTTATCTAACCAGGGGTCAATGGTAGAAACTAATTTCAAGACATGATTTTATGAGATCGCATAAATTTATGTTCTGTGCTTGTTAATTTCGTGTAAAAAATCAGCAACGTGAAGTGTGGTCTCGAGGTAGCGTGCTGTCCTTGTCACGCAGCGGTCCCGAGTTCGATTCCCGGTCGGGACACGCTCCTGAGTGAGGTTTTTTCCTCACCTGTAAGACAAATGTCACGAAGCTTAAAGCCCAATGTCCCCGAAAATCATCCGGCCATCATCATTATCATCATCCTCACCGGTGTGGAAAGCAACGGGAAGCTATCACACCTATAATTCCCTAGTAAAACTGTAAGCATAGCATGAAAATGCCTATGGTTGCAGTGAAAGACCTGCCTTCGGGCAGAATAACTTTAGAATAGAAGAGAATTAACCTGTGTCAGCCTCAATACAAATACCATTCAGAAGTCTTTTGAGTGGACGTCCTGATCTTCCTCCCACAGTTGTCCTTGTAAACTGGATTAATCTAACCAGGGGTCAATGGAAGAAACTAATTTGAAGACGTGATTTGATGAGATCGTATAACTTATGTTCTGTGCTTATTAATTCCGTAAAAAAATCAGCTGCCTCAATTATAAGATAAAAATTAAAAATGTACCTGTTGGCAGGTGCCGTAGTCCTCAACTTTCTTAAAATAATGTATCTAAAATATTTTTGGAGACCTGACGGAATAATTTTTAACTTATGACTATTCACCTCAACGAAATTTGATATAATTGTATTAGTATTGACCTGAATTGTGTGTTATACAAAAAATAAAAAATAAACTTCTAACTACAATGTGGTATTTATTATTTGGAAGACATTGAAAGAAATAATAGCTTTATTTATGAACCTACAAATATCATAGGAAATTAATAGCTTATAAATAACTTGGAAAGTCCAGCATATCTTAAGTTATTAGAAAATAAATTGAAATACTTGGAATACATATGTATTTAAAAACTCCGTGACGCGACAGATCTTAAAACTCTTTTGTTCTTAACTAACTCACTGGCACTATCGAACCCGTAGGTTTCATGGCCGCGCGGACATAAGCTCTTCATACATCCCTATCATGATGCTAATGTTTTCCAATCATTCCCTGTATAATCTACTTCCCTCAAATCATAGTTAATGTTATTCTCCCATCTCATTCTTTGATCTCTTGATCTACAACCAACTGGGCGTTTTCCCCTCTGGTTTTCCTACAAGAAGCTTCCATGCACGTCCTTTTATTCCCCATTCGTGCCACATGTCCTGCCCATCGCAGTCTACGTGACTTAACTGTTCTAATTATGTCTGGCTTCCTATAAAGACTATGTAGTTCACTATTATCTAGTTTTCTCCATTCACCTGTCCATTCATCTCTCTCTGGTCCAAATAATTTCCTAAGAACTTGATTCTCAAATACTCATGATCTTTTCTCCTCCCCCCTCAAAGTAAAGTACATGTTTCGCATCCATATAATATAACTGGAAAAATAACAGTTTTATATATTTTCAATTCAACTTTTTTTAGAGAAGTTTGAACGACAAGAGTTTCCTGTAATGCATAGTAGCACACATTTCCAGAATTGAGCCTATGATTAATTCCTTTGTGCATCTGATTCCTATTTGTGATTATTGTTCCTAGGTATTTGAATTCAGCCACTTCCTCAAAATTTCCCTCATTTGTCATTAGCCGTCCATTTCCATTATATTTCTATGTGAGACCTTATATTTAGTTTTATTGATATTTACATTCGATCCCAATTTCTTAGTATAAAATCTTATTCCAAATTAAGATTATAAATGTGAGATAGAGATGCATGTTTGTCTTATTAAGAATCACTTATGAGGAATATCAAAGAAAACCTGGGATTTGGATTCTACTTCAGATACACTTTTCTACTAAAATTAATTGTATGGCGCAAAAGGTCTAGAAGGTCCTTGCCCTATCAGCCGGCTGCAGGCCTCACAGCCACATGTGTGCTCAATCATCCAGTAAGTATAGGGGTGACATGTAGTTAGCATATCGGATTTCTCAGCCGTTATAACTGGTGTTCTCAACATGGAATTACTACTTATTGTATTATCGCCTCACTATGATGGTTGTCCGTTTATATAAAAGCGGGTGCCGCGCGACAATGCTTGACAATGATTAACATGCGGAATTATTATAGTGGCGGTAGCCGGGACCTTTGTATTTAATTATATATAACAGGCTGCGGGGAAACAAAGCGAGTCGCTGGACAACCATCATAGTGAGGCTATAATACATCAGTTGGTTTAATTAATTTAACATTTTAAATAAACCAGAAGAAAACGAACAGAATGAAACCACTTAAATGTGTGTCTAATTATACAATATACCTAATAATAACAGTTATACAAGATTTCGTTTTCACTGGGGACCATCACATTTATAGTTATTGTCAAAATATAAAAACCTCAATTTCAGGAAGAGATTAACAAAGAAGCCCTATCACTTTATTTAAATGCCAGAAGAACAGTAACATCCCTTGTGGCTAGGTGGGGAACCAACATTGCCAATTAATTTTCTGCAGTGTGTATACTCAAGTCTCTACTGGAATTTAATGGGTATGACAACTGTAGATCCCACAATCCGTTTTGACACTCATAGTGGCCAACCTGAGGAAGTTGACTCTGAAGAGAAAGCCATATATGAGCCAACAATTGACTATTACAAAGACTATTTAATTCATGCCACAAATGCTAGTCAATTACCAATCACGTTTCAATTAATGTTGTTTTACAACCAATTACAGTCGTGTTTCACCTCGCTCTTTATCGATTTCTCTTTATCAGCTCCTGCTTTTGTGATAAAGAAATCTCCTCCTTTTTAATGTTCTGAACAGGACAGAACATTATTTTTCTCCAACAAATACATCGAATATAGCAAATAATGAACAGATTCCTTGATGTTACTAAGTTGTTTACTAAAAAATAAATGAATAACCCGTAATGTTGATTATGATATATAGTTTGACGTGTTTCATTATTTCTCCACTTGGGTACATTCTTACAATATTGCGATCTTATTTGGCAAAAAATAATATGATCTAGTTGCAGTGAATGAACATAACCTCACATTTCTGATTTGTTTTCAAACATCGCCGTTTACATTAAATACATAAATATTTTAAAATAACTATAGTTAAACAATGATGTGTGAGTAAACAGCTTAATTTTATTCGTTATGTAGTCCTAACAAATGCCACTCTTGATTTCCAAATTCTCTAGATAAATTCCCTCCTCGCTTCGTGAGTCGTGAATTTATCGATAATTTGGAAATCACTCGTGGCATTACTTATGATAAATACCAATTAGATAGTATAACTGTCACAGGATTGATGATCGGGGCAAAAGGTACTATACCAGGATTCTTAGCTAAATTTTGGAATTTCTTAGATTTGGACAGAGTGTATCTTTCTGAAATTACCATCGCTGCCATTAGAATGATCAATTTCAATTTTAAGAAACAATCTTTACAAAATATCTACTTTATAATATGTATACTTCAATTAAAATTTGAAAAAAAAAAATGTATTTCATCCATTTCGAAAAGTAATTGTCTGTATCACTTTGTCCTTGAGGCAATCCTCTAATGAGGAAAGTATATAATGAAAATAATAAGAACTAGAGAAACATCCACATATGCTTTAAGTATAAACTGACCAAAGAGAGTGAAATGGGACGAGGCTCTTATGTTTTGACAAGAAGTATAAATAACAGACACGAGAAATTTGTGTTTTGCCAATTTAAGGGTTAAAAATGAACGCGAATATGTGTTGTTTGTATGAATCCGCCAAGTGTTTGAGTATTGCTTACAGCAGTTTTTGTAAGAAAAATGAGAGGTAGCAACACGGAAAAAATAGAGTATGAATAAATTATCAGCTGTTCGTGGAGACATGACCTGAGGTATTCCGTGTTGTGATGAGGATGACGTAAGTTGAATATATTATTGTAATTATAGTTTTCATAACAAATCATTTCTACTTCATCGCTGTTAAGAAATTCTTAAACTGAAAGCTAATTACACTCATTCTCAGAACTCTTCAAAAGCTGTAAGTTATTGAACCCTTGCAAAATTAAAGCGTTTTCATTTTTGTTAACCCCTGCGTCATAGCAGAGTACAGCAAAAGCTCCTTATTCGCGGGGGATATGTTCCGTACATGTGCCGCGAATATGGAATGGTAATTTGTATGGGTATATAGATGATGCATTCCAAGGTTCCAAAATAAAATAAAAACTATCAAAATAAAATCAATTAATGAGAGATTTTGAACAATTTCTATGAATTATACTTACCAGTATTTGAGAATAAAGTTCTTAGGGAAATGTTTGGACCAAAGAGAGATGAACAGACAGGTGAATGGAGAAGACTTACATAACAATGAACTACATGGTCTTTATAGGAAGCCAGATATAATAAGAACAGTTAAGTCTCGTAGACTGCGATGGGCAGGACATGTTACGCGATTGGGGAATGAAAGACGTGCATGGAAACTTCTTGTAGGAAAGCCAGAAGGAAAACGCCCAATTGGTAGACCAAGAATGAGGTGGGAGAACAACATTAACTATGATTTGAGGGAAGTAGATTATACAGGGAATGATTGGAAAGCATTGGCTCAGGATAGGGATGTATGGAGAGCTTATGTCCGCGCGGCCATGAACCTACGGGTTCGATAGTGCCAGTGAGTAAGTAAGTATACTGTCATGCTTAGGCAAGGGCTTAAAGAACTTAGTATTTTTTCTGTTTTGCCGCTTTTAAATGGTTTTTCAATTCTGATTGATATACAGCTAAGAATTCTGCGATAGAATTCATTATTTTGTCTTCGGATTTCTTGATGAATCTACAGTTGCTTCATTAACATTGAAACAGCGTGATATAGACACAAACGACTCGCCAACGCGTAAACGGTCAAACATTTCTGTTTGCGGCAATGCTACTTTTTTTTTTTTTTTTTTTTTTTCAATTCTGAACTAATTTTCTTTCCTTTTACTCGACATTATAAACTAGCAACAAAGCAGAAAAACACGTATTATTCAATCAAAATTATTGCAACGAATGACAAGTTGAAACAATAAAACACCGATCGTGGGCGAGGGCGGGCATTTATAAACGGACACAGCGGCGCGTGAAATACGATGGCGGTGCTTTTTAAACAACGAACTTTAGGCTTAGTGACAATAAGGCATGTTTTATTTTGATACTAATTTGTCCATTTAATTTGAATCGCTCTTTGTAAAGGTCCCCTTAGCAAGTGCCTGCCGTAAAAAAAGTTGCCAATGGTAAATAAAGAATACTAATCCTTCTAATATACCGACTGTATCCGCGAATAAAGAAAATTTTAGCCGCGAATACAGGAACTGTGTCGCAATTTTTTAACCCCGCGAATAAGGAGGCTTTACTCTACTTTACACTATGCCTTGATGTAAACATGCGGAGGTTCGAGTCTCCGTGGAGAAGAATTGTTTTTTCATGGTATTTTGGCCAGTCTGAGACCGATGCTCACCGAATATCGTGTGGAGTTTGGGTAACTTTTACAATAAGTAGCGGCTTCAGGTTGAGAAAACTGGTTGGTGATAGTCCACCTCCATGAATAATACATGTGGATGTGAGGCCAGCAGTCGGATGATAGGCCAAGGTTCTTCAAACAGTTGAACCATTGGGTGTTGGAGTTTACCAGAAACGTTAAATTTAAAGACGCTCCAGCGATCGCAATTATGATGTTTCACTATGAAAGTGACAAGAAAAACTCAATCATCGCATGTCAGAAACTATCTTGAAATATCTCCTAGAGAAGCGTTATGATTAGAAGCGAGGAATTATATGAAGAAAATTATACAAAAATGTGAAATCATCTTCTTCTTCTTCTTGTAAGCCCATTTTCCCTTAATAGAGATTTAGGCGCTCTCCCCCTATAGGGAAGAATTTGAACCATACTAATTTAGTTACACTTGTTTTCGTATAGATGTCCTTTAAGTGGTCCGTGATCAGCTTTCCGCCTCATACTGACAGCTAGGAAACCAAGGTAGTACTAGGACGAGAAAATTCGGTAAATTTTGCTTAGAGGCCTTTCATTCAGGCTTAAGGATCTTTTACGAGCCTGAAAATGTTCAGACTCGGGACCCACGGCTTAAACTCCCTCTCGGAGGACTTCCTCCTATGATTTTTCCGTCCTAAAAAATCCATCGATCCCGGCCGGGTTTGAACTCGGGACCAGAGGCAAGGAGCATAACCACTGTCCACCGCGACCGATATATGAATCATAATAACAAAATAAAATAAGTTAAAATGTACCTTCTTAGGTCAGATCCGTCGTCCTCAACTTATAAACATGTATATTTTTTGTATGAAGGCCTTTCAGAACATCCGTTCCATCTTCAGGAGGTCTTTCTTCGCTACATTATTTGATGTAGTGGTTGATGGTGCTGGTTCTAATGTGGTGTCGTGACGAGTGTCGATTGATGCAATTAGTCTTCCGTCATGCACAAGGAGAAACCTCATGCGAAGTAGGCCTGGGAATATCATTTGAAAAACAATGACCTAGATAAAGGAACAGTGCAAACAGTCGTTTCTTTTATTGTGGTATAATCAAATGCTATTTTTTGTTTCTATTATAACCCGCAAGCAGTATCTGCTTACATTCTGAACTATATATATATATATATATATATATATATATATATATATATATGTATGATAAGAAAAATAAATGCCTGGACGGATTCGAACCCGGATCTCTGAGTCTGTACCTCAGCGTGATATCCATTACACTACCAGGCGAATCCAATTCAAACACTTATTTTTCTTATATATGTATTATACTCTCCATTATTACTAGATGTCGCGAGAACACGTCTTCACTGCCATCTAGTAGCTGACTATATCAAGTAAGCAAATTAAAGAGAATATTTTTTTTACTTTATAGCAGTGACGCTTTATCGATGTTATAATTAATCTTTAACATTGAGCAATGCAAGCTTAATATGGTATGATAAAAAATAAATGCCTGGACGGGATTCGAACCCGGATCTCTGAGTCTGTACCTCAGCATATAATATATATATATATATATATATATATATATAATCTGGGAGCAATTTGCGTTTTCTCGTGGAATTTCGGCCATTAATGTAATGACAGCTAATGCTAAATGAGGGAAATTTTGGGGAAGTGCCTGAATTCAAATATCTAGAAACAATAATTGCAAATAGGAATGAGATTCACAAAGAAATTAAGGAGGATCAATTCTGGAAATGCACGCTATTATGCATTACAGGGACTCTTGTCGTCCCAACTTCTCTCAAAAAACAAACTGAAAATATAGAGAACTGTTATTCTACCAGTTATATTATATGGATGTGAAACATGGACTCTTACTTTAAGGGAGGAGAAAAGATTACGAGTATTTGGGAATAAAGTTCTTAGGAAACTTTTTGGACCAAAGAGAGATGAACAGACAGGTGAATGGAGAAGACTACTAACAGTGAGTTACACGATAGCCTATATTCCATCCATAGTAATTCTGCCCGAAGGCAGGTCCTTCACTGTAATCATAGCATTTTCATATTGATGATGATGGCCATATGATTTTGGGGATCGTATAGCCTATAATAAGAACAGTTCATCTCGTAGACTGCGATGGACAGGACATGTAGCATAAATGGGAATGAAATAGGGACATTGAAGCTTCTTGTAGGAAAACCAGAGGAAAACGCCCAGTTGGTAGACCGAAAATGAGGTAGGAGAATAACATTAACCATAATTTGAGGGAAGTAGATTATACAGGGATTGAAAAAATACCTCAGGATAGGGACGTGTGAGAGCTTATGTCCGCGAGGCCATGCACATAACGGATTCGATAATGCCAGTGAGGCGATTAGTTTTATGGGACGATGCCCATCCAGCATCTTGTGGTATTCAGATAACTGGAATGAGTAAGCGGCTCTAGATTGATAAAACCAGTTACAACGGCTGGGAACCCGTCATGCTGATCGCATGTTACCCCCTATACTCAACTGGATGATTTCCATCTCTGTGATTAACACATGTGCATGTGACGCCAGCAGCCGGCTGAGCCTGTCGCGCCTTAGAGTTGGAAATTGAATGAAACTATTTTCTAGCCATCCATCCTATGTCTCTTATAACCCAAATCAGGCCTTGGTCTCCCCTTTTTGGGATTCTAAACCAGTTTGATTAGTTAAGCTTATTTCTCAACATCTTACACGAGTGACACGTGGTCGGCATGTCGCTTCACGAGACACCTTGTAGGCAACTAAGTTGCTACTTTGATGGTAAAATTCAGAAAAAAAATGTTTTAGGTTTTTTATGAGCCTGAAAACCTTCAGAGCGGGGTCCCACTGCTCACAGTCTTCTGGAGGTCTTGTTTTTTTTTTATTTTTTATCCCAAAAATCCATTAACTCCGGCCGGGTTTGAAGGCAAGGATAATAACCACTAGATCACCGCAGCATAGACCAAAATTAAACTATGATGATCTTGTAGAAGATTTCCGGGCTGTTGGCCGTGGTCTTGAGGCTTGTAGTTCCCCAACGTTTCGCTAGAGACTGCGTCCGGCATCCTCAAGGGTTGTCTTGAGACTCCGGCCGTGAAAGCCTAAGACAAAATTAAACTGTCTGTGGGAGACTATAAATTATAAAGTCAAATTGTTTCTTGTGATTGGATCTGTTGGCGTGATGTTTCAGGAATTAATTAAAATACAAATTAAAATATAAATACTAATAATAGTGGTCCTAATTAAAATTATGATGGATTCAATAGTTATTTAGAAGACTAGTTACTATTTTTTAACATGTTGTCTACAATATTTTTTCTATGTTCAGAGTATTTTAGTAGATAGATCATCGGTTGATTAATGTCCTTGACATCGTTCGATTTCTAATAGCCAATTTTGTCGGTCCATCCAATCTCCTGGTTATAGATGTTTCTCCTTCATGTATAAATATATTCCCTGACTCCAGGAAGTTATAGTTCTTCCTCTGCCTCGTCTTCCCTCAAGTTACCATTCCAAAACACATTTTGGTAGCCGATCCTCTTCCATTCGTTGGACATGTCCGTACCATCTTAATTGCTGAGTTTTAATATAATCTAAAGTAATGTATTTTATCTCCATTTCCTCCCTTATAAATGAGTTTCTACTTTTTTTTTAATTCTTGCTGCCCTTCGTATAAAATCCACTTCCGTCGCCAAAAAATATTTGTTTTTGTTGTTAATGGCCAAAGTTCTGCTCCATAAGTAATGATGCTTTTAATAATGTATGATTTTTTCTATTTTTATTACGTATATTTAATAAATTTATTTATTGCGGAAACGATATGTTTGATAATGAGTGACATGGGGTTTGGAGAAAAAAAACAGGATAAATCAACAAACATTGTTGTTTATATTCTGCATTTTTGGATGCTAATTTCATATGTGAATTTAGAGTAAAAATTAGCGGAGAAGGTGATTTTTCACGATTCATCAAGAACATTTTAAAAATATTTCTGATAATATAGAAAATGTGTCTCCAATAAGTATTACAATAATATCAATTATTACTGAAGTGTATTTCACGTTTTGTTGAACCTGTATTTTATGTTTTTGATAGCGTGATTTATGTGTTCGTAAGAATAATAAGTAGGGCATAAATGTTTTGTTTTAGTAACTACGGAACTAAAGTGTCCCTGATTGTTATAATTACAATAATATATAAAAACGAGTTTTATTATTGGTTTTGTTAGAGCCAGTATAACCTCAAAATCACCTGTCGGCATAACCAAATATTTCAATATGTTTCAAACTGTAAATGAACATGAGTTTATCGAGGTTTGTACGAGTAGGCCTTGTATTAATAAAAAGCAAGAACAGCTGTATATTACAAGTTCTTCTTACTATCGTTACAACACTTTTTCAAGGATGCATCACTTGTACGTGACATAATACACGTTATTTTTAACACAAAAATACAAATTAAATACAGAGTCGAAACTTTTACGTGCGATTTGGATGCAATAATTTTACTCTAGTTTTATTTCATCATCATCATCATAGTACATTCACGAATTTAGGCCATTTGTTGACCTGTTTCGGCCTCAAGAGAAACACCATCCAGAAGTCTTTTGAGTGGGACGTCCTGGTCTTCTTCTTACTGCAGGTTGATATCTTAACATTTGTTTGGGTATTCTGTGATCTTCCATTCGATGAACATGTTGTATCCATCTTGACTTATAATCAGAAATTTGTTTTTCTAAAGATTCCATGTGTAATTCTTCTAAGATGTCTTCATTTTTTTTGTGATCTAGTAGTGTGTATCCTGCAGTCCTCCGAAGATATCTCATTTCAGCAGAGATCTAAGTCTCTGTATATCCTTCTGTTTCAACGTCCATACTTCGCTAACCTACAAAAGAGTTGGAAGAGCCAGTGTTTTATACACTTTCAGTCTTGAATGCTTTTGGACTAACTGTGGCTTGAAGATAGAATTTATTAACCCTAAAATTTCTTAAAAATTTAGATATTTTTGCATTTACATCCTTTTCTTCTTCATATGAGATATTGCATCCTAGATATGTAAAATTATTCACCTGCTCCAAAATTTTATTGTCCAGTACAATTTTACTTCTGACAGGATCTACACCTTGAAATGCCATAATTTTTGTTTTTTTCTGTAGATATCTTTTAATTCCATATTCTTCTGTAATTTTGTTAAGTTCATACAGACCTTTCTGTAGATTATCTTCGGAATTTGCTATTATTATTTGTCATCTGCAAACAATAGGGTGTTTAATTTTCTATTTTCTGATATTCTTATTCCAAATTTATATGTTTTGTTCCAGCAACATATTACTTCATTGATATAAATTGCAAAGAGTGTTGGGGATAGGGGGCAGCCTTGTCTCACACCACGATTTATAATTCCTTCTTCAGAAAATCTGTTATTTAATTTAATCTTTATGGTGTTGTCTTTGTAAATATTTTGTATGTTCTGCCGAAGTAAATTTGGTATATTTATGGTCTTCCAATATATTTAAGAGTTTTGATCTCTTGACTGTGTCGAATGCTTTTTCAAAATCTATGAAAGCAAAATGTGTTTCTAAGTTGAATTCTCTTCTTTTTTCAAGCAACAGTTTAACAGAAAATGCTGAATCAATACAAGATCGTCCTTTCCTAAATCAATTTTGACATTCCATAAAGAATTTTTCCTGACACACAATACAAATCAAATACAGAGTCATTACTTTTACATTCGATTTGGACCTCTCTGGATGATAGCCTACATATCCACTCCTGTGGCAATGCACTTAAATCCTAACCTTAAAGTAAATACTAGAAATTCCATCCATCATTACTATTCTATTCCATAGTGTTCTGCCCAGGGCAGGTCTTTCATTGCAGTCATAGCATTTTCATGCTATGCTTTGCAGTTTTACTAGGGAATTATAGCTTCCCGTTGCTTTCCACCACACCGTGGGATGATAACGATGGCCAGATGATGTTCGAGCATCTTTTGGGCTCAAAGCTTCCTGACATTTGTCTTACAGTTGAGAAAAAAACCCGAGAAAAAACCTCACTTAGGAAGCTTGTCCTGCTGCGTGACAAGGCCGCACTCTACCTCGACACCACAGCGGTGGACATCATTATTATTATTAGTGTTTTGTTATTGTGATAAAATTAGCTTCCTAAAACAACATTTTATTAATGCTGTAACTCATCGTTTACAGAGAAAAGTAAAATAACGATGGAACTTTCGACTTTGGTTCGTCTGTAAGTTTCCGCTATAGAAGACACAATGCCAGTATAGGCCTAATAATATTTCTTCTTCTTCTTCACTTCATGGGCTAGGCAAATTGCCTTTTCCGCCTCATAGTTGTTCTGTCCATCTTTTCACTGGCCTTCCTACATCCCTTGATCCTCTTGGCTTATAGTTAAATGCTGCTTTTGGTAATCTTGTTACATTCATTCTTTCTACATGTCTAAACCATTTATCTTTGTATTCTTTGATTTTTCATTTAGTGGATATATATTTAACTTTGTTCTTATATCTTCATTCATTATCCGATCAAATCTTGTACAGCCTTTTGTTCTTCTAAGGAAGTTCATTTCTACGCTTTGTATTCTACTTTGTATTTTTTATTACCCAAGTTTCGCTCCCATAAAGTAATACCAGGAACTGCCAATCTTTTATAAAATTTCAATCTAGTATCTATTCTTGTTTTATTCTTTAATACTTTATGTACAGTTCCGCATATCATTTGAAATTTCTACAGTTTCGTGTGTATATATATATATATATATATATAATATATATATATATATATGGCTCGTTCAATGTTTGTGTTTATAATAAAATTACAAACCCAAATAATTAGAATGTGTTACTTGTTCCAGAGACTTGTCTATCATGATTTTTTATCTTATACGTTCACATCCTCAAAATGTCATTATTTTTGTGTTCTCTTTTGATATTTTAAAATTATATAATCAATTGAGTTGGTGTTTACTTGATGAAAATCCATATTTATTAATTAAATAAAAATAAAAACGTAGTTTTATTTTGATTTTCATATTTATTATATAATTCAGTGACAGCTGTTTCGGTACACTTTTAAAATTATATTCTTGGCATAACTGGTTTATTGATGTAAAGTGTGCTGAAAATTATTTTCATTTCTTTATATCTATTGACTATATAACAAAATATACTGACATTATATTTAAATCATAGAATTCAAATTCTGATGAATTAAGTTTGTTGTTTTTATTTTATCCGGATTTGGTGCCTGAGACATCTTACAGTATGAAATATTAGCTACGATTAATTTTCTTCAGTTTACACTTGGGCATCTATAGACCTAGCTAGTTTGATATTTTTATAGGTGAGTTATATCGTCGTCCATCGCTGTGGTTTTTGATGTAGTGTTCGCTTCCTCGTACGAAGTGGACCGGGGTTCGATTTCCGGTCGGGATAAGTTTCCTGGGTGATGGATTTTCGGAGATTTTTCCTCAACTATAGGACAAATATCAAGAAACCGGTGGACTACTGGGTATGCTCCTTGTCTCTGGTCCCGAGGCTCGCGGGTTCAAACTTGACCGAGGTAAATGGATTTTTAGGATGGAAAAATCCAAAGAGCAAGTCAAAGATTTGCCAGACTTGTGTTTTAAAAATTTAGATGGCAAAATTTGTATAGATTTAAAAATACTTGAAAGAGTAAATTAATTTACATACCTTGGATACACATTTACATATTTGGATGAAGTAGACATAGCAAATAAAATAATTAATTTTAATAAAACCACGGGAATAATAAATTCAGTAATGAAACCTAGTCCAGAGAGATACCAGAGTACGGTTATACAAAACCTTAGCAAGATCTGCACTTTGCTATGGCAGTGAGGCAAGGACTTTGAGGAAGGACAAGAGAGCAGGATAACTTCTAGTGAAATGAGATTCATGAGATATACAGCGGGATATATTAAATGGGATCACGAACGCAATGATGATATATTGAAAGAACTACGTTTAGAACCGGTCATTGAATACATACATAGATACCACAACAACTGGATGAATAATTTGCGACGAATGAATTCAGACAGAGTTCACAAGTCCATGCTTCGTTATTGTCCAACAGGGAAGAGATATTTGGGCGTCCAAGGAAACGCTGGGTACAATATTAATCAGTGAGATCGTGACAGGCCTATAGACCTAAAACTTGGTCGGATGAAGAAGAAGAAGAAGAAATGTAGATGACGACACAGCAACAGAAGACTCGACACATTCAGCTATTTTGTTGCATCAGAATCGACTGAAGCATACTCAAATGCATCATCCATATCTAATAAACTATCTTAAGTTGTAATTTTTGATTACGTATATTTTAGAATGTATCGGCCGCGGTGGACTAGTGGACTCCTTGCCTCTGGTCTGATTTACAGGCTCGTAAAAGATCCTTAAGCCTGAATGAAAAGGCCTCTAAGCAAAATTTACCGAATTTTCCCGTCCTAGTACTACCTTGGTTTCCTAGATGTCAGTATGAGGCGGAACGCTGACCACGGACCACTCAAATGACATCTACACGAAAACAAGTGTAGGAGGAGAGTGCCTAAATCTCTGTTAAGGGAAACATGGGTGTACAAGAAGAATATTTTAGAATGTTTTCTTTGTTTTGAATATTATTATTTTCATTCATGAAGAATAACAAATATATTCAGGGGACACACATTTCATTTAATGAAGGGAACTACTTTTTCGCGGACTTACTGCTTCTACATCGTACATTAGGATCTATAACCAATGAAAAGCGAGCAGGTCACATGGTTTTGTCTAGATGAGGATCACTTTAAGAGTGGACAGCCTTTAATGAAACCTATGTATTGAAATGCCTCCTGAATATTTGACAGCTATCAATATTTCAATAGTTGAGGAAGATTGAGATCTCAGGTAGCAATTTTATATTTTTAGCTGTTACGTAGTGACCTCAAGTGTGTTTCGTAATGAATTTTAAAAGTAACGAGGAATATTTAATATCCGATAAACTGATATGAATGTTATCTGATAAGTTTTCTCTAATTCCATGCAACAAGTTTATTTTTGTTGCCTGATAGTGGCAAATCCGATTAGTACTCGTAGTTTCCTCTTCCGCCAGTTAATCTTCGAGTGCATTGTCACTCTTATCTGTGACTCATTTGTTTTTAGCCACATAATTGATTAGCTTTCCTGGTTTAAGCGTTTCGGAAACATGATTAGGATACTATTTTTTTCTTATTCTCCTTCTTCTTTTTCTTCAATTCAGTTTAACCTCCCACTCTATAGGTACTACAGCTTATCCGCTCTTAAAGTGATCCTAACATAAAAAAAACGCCAATTGTATCCTTCCGCCATTCGCGCCACAATTATTGTCACTTTTGACAGGAAGATCACGACACAGCAACCAAAGACTTGATACTTTCAGCCATTTTGTTTCTTGAGAATCGACTGAAGTATCATTCAAATGTGTAATACATTATTTTAAGTTGCAATTATTGATTAGGTTTATTTTAGAATATTTTGTCTTTCTTTAGTATTCAAGCCTTGAACATTCCATGTGCCAATAGCAAATGTCCGTTTTCGTAGATTAAGTCTGTCATATTTAAATCCATTCGGCTGACATATTTTACTGAAGTACGTAGCGATATACTTTTTTAACAGGGCCAGGTTGCCAGCCTGACGCCTAACCCCCAGAGATGGAGGACCTGGTTTTTTTTAGGGTTTGCTCCCTTAGCCGACAGGTCTCAGTTTTAAGGCGCTGAGAACTCGCCTTTCGTCCCATCCTGTTAGCTACAGTCTATTACGACTGCAGTCAGGGAGCACGACGAGAACGTAGGATTAGGACTTGCTGGCAGAGCTGCTAAAAAAAGTCGCAGTGGCATTACTCGAGATTTATTAAGGTATACATAGTCGGCATCTGTACCCTTCTCGAGGCCGTACCAACCATTTGTATGTTTTGAATATTATTATCTTCATTCACGAAGAATAACAAGTTTATTCAATGGACATATTTTTAACCTAATGAAGGGAACTACTTTTTCGCGTACTTATTGCTTCTACAACGTAATCGGTGTCCATAACACTGAGCAAAAAAAATAAACTTTTTTGTCTCAGAAAGAAAAATATGTGATTCTGATAGTATTTTTTCTCCTGAATTCAAATGTGATATCAGTTTTTTCTCCATCGCGCAAGGTTTCCGAGAGACATAAATTTATAATTTTAAACACTTTAATATTTTCTACATTCGTAACTACACAATATTCGAACATTCGGACTCACCTAGAAGGTAATAAATGACGATTTTCTGCTATATTTCGCCTGTGGAGCATCCCTCTTGATGGTCCAATAATAATCGGCCAGCATATTAGGATTCCATTTGCCTTGATATCTCTTTTCCATAGCTGAAATCTCCTAAGTTAGCTCATTTGGTTTTATTTTACAATGGACAAATGGACGAAAAAACGTTTATTTAAAAACTAATTATTTAAATCCATTAATTGAAATTGAAATACAAAAAAAACTGTGGGTGATGGAGAAATTCCGAATACATATTTGAAAACACGATACAAAAAACTGCATTAAGATCAACTATTGGTACTCGAGACAAAAATCATGTTGACCAGTGTAATCAATGAAAAGCGAGCAGGTCACATGGTTTTGTTTTGATGAGGATCACTTTAAGAGCGGATAGCCTTTATTTATATGCTACACGCCACCCGGGCCTTACAGTGGCACGACCTGTCGGGAGAGGGATTTTAAACTGTGGATCACACACATACTTTTTGACCATATAAGGCCATGGAGGGCCTCCTCGAATGAATTATCGAATTATAACTCAATGTCAGAGGCTCCTGCGAGATAACACAACATTAAGACGAAATACACACACACATGTACTAAAAATAGTGAATAAGATAGTAATGTTTATGATGGCAGATAATGTTCGGGGACCGTTTGGACCTTAAATTATCCTGACATTTGTTTTACAGGTCAGAAACCCCCCCCAAAAAAACAATTTAGCAAACTTGCCCCGACCGGGGATCGAATCTTGGACCGCTGCATACGAGGCAGCGAAACTCCGAGACTATAGCGGTAGACAATCATAAGTAGGTATCAAGGAAGAAAACAATATTTAGGTTATCTTCTTCTTCTTCTTCTTCTTCTTCACTTCCTGGTTTAGGCTAGAGTTGCCGTCTTCACTAATAGATCTGAGACCATCTCTTCCGAGGAAGTCCATCTCTTCTTCCTCTTGGAAAATAATGGAAGATTTTATTTGGTAATCTACTTTCTTCCATTCTTTCTACATGTTCTTTCCACTGTATCTTGTTGTGAAATATCTTTCCTTTTATGGAGTAGATCAGCAGTTCTTCACGGATATCCTCGTTTCTTATCTGGTTCACTCTAGTGCAGCCTTTTACTCTTCTTAAAAATTTAATCTCGGCTGCTTGGATTTTACTTTCTTGTTTGGTAGTGGTAATCCAAGATTCACTCCCATACAAAAGGACAGGGACAGCCATTGTTTTATAAAATTTTAATTTTGTTTGTTTATGGGTTTTATTATTCAATGTTCTATTTATTGTACCACAAAGAGCTTGAAACTGATGTGTTTTGTGTTCAATATCTTTATCATACCCATATATTTAGGTTATAAGAGATTGAAATATCTCTCTCTTTCTCTCTTTACGTGAGTTCAATCTCCAGTTTTATAAGTAGACTACTTTTACAAGACCCACACTGCACGGACCTTATAGGGACAAGACTTTCGGGAGAGGATTTTCAATTCTGGATTATACACATACGTTTTTGACCACACAAAAAATGGAAACCTCCTGGATGAGTGATCAGCTCGATGCCAGTGCCACCTCCGAGACAACACGAACAACGAACATTTAAGACAAGACACATCTTTCACCCATTCATTCATACTAAACAAGCCAAAAATGATGATGATAATAATAATAATAATAATAATAATAATAATAATAATAATAATGTTTTATTTATTCTGGCAGAGTTAAGGGCATAAGGCCTTCTCTTCCACTCAACCAGCACAAATATAAATAAATATTTGCCAAATGTAGATACACTATACTAATTATAAAAAGTGTAAAGTGATCCCACAACAGGCCCGGAGGCCCTTAGGGTAGTAGGAGGTTAAGGCTCCCACTTTTTCTAGACAATCGGCACTTTGTCAGCCGGGTTGTCAGCCCTGCGTGACGGCCGCCTTAACCCCCAGAACAAGCGTCTGGTACTCATTTCCGTTAGAGGCTGAGTCGACCCCAGGGCCATAGTGCCGCCAGAGGGTTTGGGTCAGTTTAAAAATCTGACCCCAACGGGACTTAAACCCTCGACCCTCCGTCTTGTAGCTCAGTGCCTTAACCACTACGCTACGGTGTGCCCCCTATACTAATTATAAAGAGTTAAAATTACATTACATGTTGCAATGAAAATTTCATGTACAAACAACATTTTATACGATAATAACAATAATAATACTTACGATAACGATTATTATGATGTTCGGGGACCATTTGGGTCTTAAAGTTTCTTGATATTTGTCTTGTAGCTGAGTCTGAACCCGCGACCCTCTAACATTGAGTAGGATAATTGTATTATAGTACAATGTTATATAAAATTAAAATATAAAATTATGGAATATTCACCTGAAAGGTCCGTTCCATCCTTCACCAACAAAAACTTAATTAATTATTTAACTGTAGCGCTTCGCTTTCTCGGGACTTGTCCCATCATCGGCAGGATTCAAGTTGAGGAGAACGGACCTTTCATATGAATATTCCATACTTTTATATTTTTAATTTGAATAATATCTCAACGGAACACATCATGACGCTTAAAAACGTTTACAATGTTATTTTTTATGAATGGATGGCATTGGAATTATTTTTTAAGGTGTTGCGTAGTCTGTTATGGTGTTCCTTGGGTTTCGACACACCAGGCATTCACATTAGCGTATCCGGTAGACGGTTTATCCTGCCCGAAAGTTTAAAATTCCTCTGTCCATGGCTGGCCCGTAAAATGTTTGACTTTTTTACCATAAAATTCACTAATTAAGACATAATAGGTATTATTAAGTAGTTTCGCAAGAAACCCCTCCCCCTCACACAGCTTTCTGTTGTGACTCAAGAAGCATTCATGATGACGTCTCATTGTTGGTCGCGCATAATAATGTCGATAACACATCTGACAAAAAATCATATGACCCCGAATCGCAAGCGCAGCCTACCGAGTCCAATTGTGAATCTAAACCATCCAGAGACCCACTCAATCAAACACACAAAAAAAAAATTCATCAAAATCGGTCCAGTCGTTTAGGCAGTTTTTAATTTCGGATTTCAAGTAAACCTCCACTTCTAATTGTCGGATTTCGTTCATTTTTTAATACATACCTAGGTTTATTTTAATAGAATATGCCTAATCGCAAGAGCGATTTTTCAATTTTAACTTCAGGTGAACTCCTACACCCAATGGTTTTAGAGGGTACAATTGCGAATCTAAACCATCGAGGGACCCAATGAGATATACATTAAAAAATTCATTAAAATCGGTCCAGTCATTTAGGAGTTCAGTGACAAACACACGTACAGAAGAATTATATGTCAGCCGCTGTGATCTCCAGGTAGCGTGCTACCTTGTCAGCGGGCCCGGTCGGGACAGGCTCCTGGGTGAGGTTTTATCGGGGTTTTTCCTTGCCTGTAAGACAAATGTCAGAAGAGCTTAGGGCCCAACGGTCCCCGAAAATCATCCGGCCATCATCATCATTATCAGCATCATTCTTCACCGGTGTGGAAAGCAACGGGAAGCTACCACACCTATAATTCCCTAATAAAGCTGCAAAGCATAGCAATGAAAATGCTTCGATTGCAGTGAAAGACCTGCTCTCGGGCAGAATTACTATGGAAGGATGGATATATATATATATTATATATATATATCTATATATATATTATATATATATATATATAGAGTAAGAGACCAGGAATATAACACGTGAAAGAAGATCTAATATAATATTGAAGATATAACAGAATATATTTATTTACAAAAACGTTTTTATTAATATAGAAGACTAGCTAATACCCGGCGTGCGCTGCTACGCCTAAATGAATGAAAATTAATGTGTTTGTGTCTTTAGTTAAATAAGTAAAAGGAAAAATAATTATAAATTTATATTTTTAGATACCCCGTTCTGATTACCCGGTGTTGCCCGGGAATCTACTTAGCTCGATCTTCTTGGCATAAATGATCTAAATGACAAAATTCGTTATTGTGAGTTATCCGTAAAAGAATACCCGCCATGTTCTGCTATGCTTGCACAGGAATCTACGTACTTGTCTCGATCTTCTTGGCATCAATGAAAGACAAAAATGGTTATTGTGAGTTATCCGTAAGAGATAAACATATGCTGTCGCGGACTTTTTTGTAGAGCTTTTTGAGATATTCAATTCTGTGTACAATGATTTTGTATACTTGTTATGGTTTAGGCAGCGTAAGCCATTTAAGCGTCCAAAGAGCTACTTTTTTTCACGTTTTCCACTATAAAGGGCGATTTTTTAAGGGTGTAGGAGTTGAGTATCACAACTCTTGTATAGTCTATGTTTATCCCGGGAATCTCCTGAACATTTTGCAAAAAGCCCCATCACAATCGGATCAACGGTAGGCCTATGGCCGCGCATAAAGTACGAACAAACAAACAAACATTCATTTTTATATACTAGATTTATTTATATAGTCGCTTTACAGGAAGTTAGGTGGCCAGGAGAAGGTAGTCAGGAATCAGGAAGCTTTGCATTATACTACGGGGGTGCAGAAAGACCTGCATTTGGAACGGGTTTTTTAGTCAGAAGGAGGATCCTATCCGCTATCCGAGATATTAAGTTTGTTAGTGATAGGGTATCATACATCATTCTAAAGGGTAAACAACATGACTTTATAATTGTAAATGTACATGCCCCCACAGAAGATAAAGATGACAAGATCAAGGATGAGTTCTATGAAGAATTAGAATGCTTATTTGATAGCCTTTCACGATATCATATGAAAATTGTCTTAGGAGATTTTAATGCAAAAGTGGGGCGGGAATACATATTCAAACCAACAATAGGCAAATTCAGTCTTCATGAAGATAATAACGACAACGGGGTTAGATTAGTCACATTTGCCACATCGAAAAATCTCATTGTTAAGAGCACAACATTTCAGCATAAGGATATTCATAAATACACCTGGACGTCCCCAGATGGAGAAACTCGGAACCAGATAGATCATGTATTAGTGGATAAACGCTGGCACAGTAGCATCATCGATGTTAAATCAGTTAGAGGGACAGACTGCAATTCGGATCATCATCTGGTCAGAGTGAAAATCAGACAACGGCTATCGCTTATGAGAGGAACAAACGTTAAAGATGATTCTGTAAAATTTGAATTAAAAAACTTGAAAAATGATGAAATGCGGCAAGAATACCAAATCAAAATTGCTAATAGATTTGAAGTACTGGAATCTTCCGATGAAAATGTGGCAAACGAAGAAGAAACTGATATAAATAAAGAATGGGAGGCTATAAGAAATACTATTAAATTGTCAGCATCAGAAAGCATTGGTTGTTTAAAAAAGAGGCAAAACAAGAAATGGTTTGTTGAGGAATGTGCCGACATTGTAAAGAAAAGAAAGCTAGCAAAAATGAAATGGTTACACGAGCCAAATGAGGTAAATTTAGAACAATTGGGTAGTATTAGACGGGAAACCACCAAGCTACTAAAGAGTAAAAAGAGGGAATATTTGAGAGAGAAGATTAATGATCTTGAAATGAATGCAAAAAATAGGAACATTAGAGAATTATATCAGGGAATTAGTATAGAGAAGAAAGGGTTTCAGGCTAGAACAACATAATTCGGAATGAAAATGGGGATATGATTGCAGATTCCAGGAGTATATTAAATAGATGGAAAAGTTACTTTAATCAGCTATTAAATGTACATACAGAACAGGACATTGAGGAGGATAATTTACAGACAGCAGAAATGCTAGTCGCAGAGAGACAAGTACATTAGAGGTTGAAATGGCGATTGAAAAATTGAAGATGTATAAAGCATCAGGTTCAGATGAGATCCCAGCAGAACTGATAAAATCAGGGGGAGAAAAATTGATGGACAAAATACGCTGGTTGCTTAGTATGATTTGGGAAAAAGAAGCTCTTCCAGATGAATGGAAAGAATCAATTATCGTACCAATTTATAAGAAAGGAGATAAAACTGATTGCAACAACTACAGGGGCATCTCATTACTTTCAACTTCGTACAAAATTCTAACAAATATATTAGTCAGCAGACTCACTCCCTATATTGATGACATTATAGGAGATCATCAATGTGCATTTAGAAGAAATAGGTCTACAACAGATCAGATTTTTAGTATAAGACAGATTTTAGAAAAGAAATGGGAATATAATGGTACTGTACATCAACTGTATATAGACTTCAAGAAAGCATATGATTCAATTAAGAGGGAGAAGTTATATAGTATCCTGCTGGAGTTCGGAATTCCTAAAAAGTTAGTTAGACTTATACGAATGTGTCTAAATGGCACAAAAAGTAGGGTGCGTGTAGGCAAACAGTTTTCGGACACTTTTGAAATCCAGAATGGGTTGAAGCAAGGAGATGCACTATCTCC
>JASPKZ010003239.1:7500-38019 GCA_030220185.1 Diploptera punctata | reverse complement strand
CCCCACTTGGCATGTGTTCCCTCCGGCCACATGCATGGCTGCACTTGCCTCCCCCATTGGCAATGTCCCTCTGCACATTGCATGGCTGCAATTGCTCCCCCACTTGGCAATGTTCCCTTGCCACATGCAGGGCTGCACGTGCCGCCCCCACTTGGCCAATGTTCCCTCTGCCACTGCTGGCTGACTTGCCTCCCCCACTTGCAAGGTCCCTCTGCCCACATGGCATGGCTGAATTGCTCCCCCACTTGGCCAATGTTCCCTCTGACAAATGAATGGCTGCATTGCATCCCCACTTGGCAATGTGCCCTCTTGCCACATGCCTGGCACTGCACTTGACTTCCCCCATTGCAATGTCCCTCTGCCACATGCATGGCTGCACTTGACCTCCCCACTTGGCAATGTTTTCCCTCTGCCACAGGCATGGCTGGCACTTGCCTCCCCCATTGGCAATGTTCCTCCTGCCAATTGCATGGCTGCACTTGCCTCCCCACTTGCAATGTTCCTCTGCCAATGCATGGCTGCATTGCCTACCCACTGGCAATGTTCCCTCCTGGGCGGGGGGGGGCCCCCATGCATGGCTGCACTGCTCCCCCACTTGGCAATGTTCCTGCCACATGCATGGACTGCACTTGCATCCCCCACTTGGAATTTTCCTCCTGCCACATGCATGGCTGACTTGCCTCCCCCCACCCTTTTGGCAATGTTCCCTCTGCCACATGCATGGCTGCAACTTGCCTCCCCCACTTGGCAATGTTCCATCCTGCCAACAGGCATGGCTGCACGTGCCATCCCCACTTGGCCAATGTCCTTGCCAAATGCATGGGCTGCACTTGCCTCCCCACCTTGGCAATGCTTCCTCTGACGCCCACATGACATCGCGCTGCACTCCTCCCCCACTTGGGCAATGTTCACTCTGCCACATGCATGCGCTGGCACTGCCTCCCCCACTTGGACAAGTTCCCTCATGCCACATGGCATGCTGCACTCCTCCCCCACTTGGCAATGTTCCCTCCTGCCACATGCATGGCTGCACTGCCTCCCCCCACTTGGAATGTTCCTCGCCACATTGCATGGGCTGACACCTTGCCTCCCCCACTGGCAATGTTCCCTCTGCCCATGCAGGGCTGCACTTGCCTCCCCCACTTGGCAATGTTCCCTCCTGCCACATGCAGGATGCACTTGCCTCCCCCACTTGGCAATGTTCCTCCTGCCACATGCATGGCTGCATTGCCTCCCCCACTTGGCAATTGTTCCCTCTGCCACATGCATGCTGCACTGCCGTCCCCCACCTTGGCAATGTTCCCTCTGCCACATGCATGGCTTGCACTTGCCTCCCCCACTTGGCAATGTTTCCTCTGCCACATGCAGGGATGGGCTGCACTTGCCTCCCCCACTGCAATGTTTCCCTATGCCACATGCATGGGCTGCACTTGCCTCCCCAACTTGCCAAATGTGCCCTCTGCACATGCATGGCGGCACTTTGCCTCCCCCCTTGGCAAGTTCCCTCATGCAAAATTGCATGGCTGCCAATGCCTCCCCACTTGGCCAATGTCCTCTGCCACATGCATGGCTGCACTTGCCTCCCCACTTGGAAAATGTTCCCTCCTGCCACAGCATGGATCAACTGGCCTCCCACGTGGCAATGTTACCTCGCCACATGCACTGGCTGCACCTTGCCTCCCCCACGTGGCAATGTTCCCTCTGCCACATGCAGGCTGCACTTCTCCCCAACTTGGCACTGTTCCCTCTGCCCACATGCATGGCGCATGCCTCCCCCACTTGGCAATGTTCACTCTGCCACATGCATGGCTTCACTTGCCTCCCCCAACTTGGCAATGTTCCCTCTGCCACATGCGCTGCACGTGCCTCCCCAACTTTGGCAATGTTCCCTCTGCCACATTGCATGGCTGCACTGGCATCCCCCACTTCTTGCAATGTTACTCTGCCACATGCATGCTGCACTTGCTCCCCCACTTGGCAATGTCCTCCTGCACATGATGGCGCACTTGCCTCCCCCCTTGGCAATGTTCCCTCTGCCCCTGCATGGCTCACTTGCTCCCCACTTGCAATGTTCCCTGCTGCCACATCATTGCGCAATTGCCCTCCCACTTGGCAATGTTCCCCTGCCACATGATTGCTGCACTGCCTCCCCCACTTACAATGTTCCCTCTGCCCATGCAGGTTGCACTTGCCTCCCCCCTTGGCATGTTCCCTCCTGCCACATGCATGCTGCACTTGCCTCCCCCACTTGGCAAGTTCCCTCTGCCACATGCTGGCTGCACTTGCCTCCCCCACTTGGCCAATGTTCTCCTGCCACATTGGTGGCTGCACTTGCCTCCCCCACTTGGCATGTTCCCTCCTGCCCATCATTGCTGCACTTGCTCCCCCACTTGCAATGTTTCCCCTGCCACATGCATGGCCTGTGCCTCTCCCCCACTTGGCATGTTCCCTCCTGCCACAGCCTGGCTTCACTTGCCTCCCCCCCTTGGCCATGTTCCCTCCTGCCACATGCCTGGCTGCACTTGCCTCCCCACTTGGCATGTTCCCTCTGCCACATGCATGGCTGACTTGCTCCCCCACTTGGCAATGTTCCCTCTTGCCACATGCATGGCTGCACTGCCTCCCCCCCTTGTCAATGTTCCCTCCTGCAATGCATGGCGCACTGCCTCCCACTTTGCAATGTTCCCTCCTGCCACATGCATGGCGGCACTTGCCTCCCCCACTTGGCAAGTTCCCTCCTGCCACATGCATGTGCTGCACTTGCCTCCCCACTTGCAATGTTCCCTCCTGCCACATGCATGGCTGCACTTGCCTCCCCACTGGCAATGTTCCCTCTGCCCATGCATGGCTGCACTTGCCTCCCCCACTTGGCAATGTTCCCTCTTCCACATGCAGGCTGCACTTGCCTCCCCCATTGGCAATGTCCCTCTGCCACATGCATGGCTGCACTTGCCTCCCCACTTGGCAATGTTTCCTCCTGCCACATGCATGGCTGCACTTGCCTCCCCACTTTGGAATGTTCCCTCCTGCCACATGCATGGCTGCACTTGCCTCCCCCACTTGGCAATGTTCCCTCTTGCCACATGCATGGCTGCACTTGCCTGCCCCCACTTGGCAATGTTCCCTTCCTGCCACATTCATGGCTTCACTTGCCTCCCCCACGTGCAATTGTTCCTCTTCCACATGCATGGCTGCACTTGCCCTCCCCCACTTGGCAATGTTCCCTCTGCCACATGCATGGCTGCACTTGCCTCCCCCACTTGGCAATGTTCCCTCCTGCCCATGCAGGCTGCACTTGCCTCCCCCACTTGGCAATGTTCACTCTGCCACATGCATGGCTTGCACTTGCCTCCCCCACTTGGCAATGTTTCCCTCTGCCATCATTGCATGGCTGCACTTGCCTCCCCCACTTGGCAATGTTCCCTCTGCCACATGCATGGTGCACTTGCCTCCCCCCATTGGCAATTTCCCTCTGCCACATGCATGGCTGAACTTGCCTCCCCCCACTTGGCAATGTTTCCCTCTTCCACAGCATGGCTGCACTTGCCTCCCCACTTGGCAATGTTCCCTCTTGCCACATGCATGGCTGCACTTGCCTCCCCCACTTGGCAATGTTCCCTCCTGCACATGCATGGCTGCAATTGCCTCCCCCACTTGCTATGTTCCCTTTGCCACATGCATGCTTCCCTTTCCTCCCCCACTTGGCAATGTCCCTCTGCCACATGCATGGTTGCACTTGCCTCCCCCACTTGGCAATGTTCCCTCTGCCACATGCATGGCTGCACTTGCCTCCCCCACTTGGCCATGTTCCCTCCTGCCACATTTGCTGGCTGCACTTGCTCCCCCCACTTGGCAATGTTTCCTCTTGCCACATGCCTGGCTGCACTTGCCTCCCCCCCTTGGCAATGTTCCCTCTGCCACATGCATGGCTGCACTTGCCTCCCCCACTTGGCAATGATCCCTCTGCCACATGCATGGCTGCACTTGCCTTCCTCCCCACTTGGCAATGTTCCCTCTGCCACATGCATGGCTGCACTTGCCTCCCCCAATTGGCAATTTGCCTCCTGCCACATTGCATGGCTGCACTTGCCTTCCCCACTTTGCAATGTCCCTCTGCCACATGCATGGTCTGACTTGCCTCCCCCATTGGCAATGTTCCCTCTGCCACATGCATGGCTGCACTTGCCTCCCCCCACTTGGCAATGTTCCCTCCTGCCCACATGCATGGCTGCACTGCCTCCCCCACTTGGCAATGTTCCCTCCTGCCACATGCATGGCTGCATGCCTCCCCCACTTGCAATGTTCCTCTGCCACATGCATGCTGCACTTGCCTCCCCCACTTGGCAATGTTCCCTCTGCCACATGCATGGCTGCACTTGCCTCCCCCACTTGGCAATGTTCCCGTCTGCCACATGCATGGCTGCAATTGCCTCCCCACTTGGGCAATGTTCCCTCTGCGACATGCATGGCTGCACGTGCCTCCCCCACTTGGCAATGTTCCCTCCTGCCACATGCATGGCTGCACTTGCCTCCCCCACTTGGCAATGTTCCCTCTGCCACATGCATGGCTGCACTTGCCTCCCCCACTTGGCAATTTTCCCTCTGCCACATGCATGGCTGCACTTGCCTCCCCACTTGGCAATGTTCCCTCTGCCACAGCATGGCTTGCACTTGCCTCCCCCACTTGGCAATGTTCCTCCTGCCACCTGCATGGCTGCACTTGCCCTCCCCCACTTGGCAATGGTTCCTCTGCCACATGCATGGCTGCACTTGCCTCCCCCACTTGGCAATGTTCCTCTGCCACATGCATGGCTGCACTTGCCTCCCCCCACTTGGCAATGTTCCCTCTGCCACATGCATGGCTGCACTTGCCTCCCCCACTTGGCAAGTTCCCCTCCTGCCACATTGCATGGCTGCACTTGCCTCCCCACTTGGCAATGTTCCCTCTGCCACATGCATGCTGCACTTGCCTCCCCCCTTGGCAATGTTCCCCTCTGCCACATGCATGGCTGCACTTGCCTCCCCCACTTGGCAATGTTCCCTCTGCCACATGCATGGTCACTTGCCTCCCCACTTGGCAAGTTTTCCCTCCTGCCACATGCATGGCTGCACTTGCCTCCCCCACTTTTGGCAATGTTCCCTCTTGCCACATGCATGGTGCACTTGCCTCCCCCACTTGGCAATGTCTCCCTCTGCCACATGCATGGCTGCACTTGCCTCCCCCACTTGGCATGTTCCCTCTGCCACATGCATGGCTGCACTTGCCTCCCCACTTGGCAATGTTCCCTCCTGCCACATGCATGGCTGCACTTGCCTCCCCCACTTGGCAATGTTCCCTCCTGCCACATGCATGGCTGCACTTGCCTCCCCCACTTGGCAATGTTCCCTCTGCCACATGCATGGCTGCACTTGCCTCCCCCACTTGGCAATGTTCCCTCTGCCACATGCATGGCTGCACTTGCCTCCCCCACTTGGCAATGTTCCCTCCTGCCACATGCATGGCTGCACTTGCCTCCCCCACTTGGCAATGTTCCCTCTGCCACATGCATGGCTGCACTTGCCTCCCCCACTTGGCAATGTTCCCTCCTGCCACATGCATGGCTGCAATTGCCTCCCCCACTTTGGCAATGTTCCCTCTGCCACATGCATGGCTGCACTTGCCTCCCCCACTTGGCAATGTTCCCTCCTGTCACATGCATGGCTGCACTTCGCCTCCCCCACTTGGCAATGTTCCCTCTTGCCACATGCATGGCTGCACTTGCCTCCCCCACTTGGCAATGTTCCCTCCTGCCACATGCATGGCTGCACTTGCCTCCCCCACTTGGCAATGTTCCCTCTGCCACATGCATGGCTGCACTTGCCTCCCCCACTTGGCAATGTTCCCTCCTGCCACATGCATGGCTGCACTTGCCTCCCCCCACTTGGCAATGTTCCCTCTGCCACATGCATGGCTGCACTTGCCTCCCCCACTTGGCAATGTTCCCTCCTGCCACATGCATGGCTGCACTTGCCTCCCCCACTTGGCAATGTTCCCTCTGCCACATGCATGGCTGCACTTGCCTCCCCCACTTGGCAATGTTCCCTCCTGCCACATGCATGGCTGCACTTGCCTCCCCCACTTGGCAATGTTCCCTCTGCCACATGCATGGCTGCACTTGCCTCCCCCACTTGGCAATGTTCCCTCCTGCCACATGCATGGCTGCACTTGCCTCCCCACTTGGCAATGTTCCCTCTGCCACATGCATGGCTGCACTGCCTCCCCCACTTGGCAATGTTCCCTCCTGCCACATGCATGGATGCACTTGCCTCCCCGCACTTGGCAATGTTCCCTCTGCCACATGCATGGCTGCACTTGCCCTCCCCACTTGGCAATGTTCCCTCTGCCACATGCATGGCTGCACTTGCCTCCCCCCCTTGGCAATGTTCCCTCCTGCCACATGCATGGCTGCACTTGCCTCCCCCACTTGGACAATGTTCCCTCCTGCCACATGCATGCTGCCCCTTGCCTCCCCCACTTGGCAATGTTCCCTCTGCACATGCCTTAGGATTCTCCAAGACGGCTACAGTCATCAGAACTGGACTATAGTTCGGCTAGGTCTACATCACTGTTGTATAAATGAATCGGATGAAGCAATGGCTCTTGAAAGAAGAGGTATGTCCGTAGATTTGGATGGAGATTGAGAATATAGAACAGTATGAATACTAAATGGATATGTGCAGTAAATAAAATATTAAAGCGACAGTAATACTTCGGCAAAACAACTTCTGACAGAGCGAGTTGGCCCAAAGAAAAGCGCTTGTGACTCTCATTTATGATCATCTTCAAACCGCGCGCGGTGACGATTAAGATGGCTGTTTTTCTTACATTCCTCACTCATGAATGATTTTTTTATTGTAATTTCATTGTCAGAACTAATTTTATACTTGTTGCTATATTATGGTATTAACTTTATATCGTCCACCGCTGTGGTCTCGAGTTAGCGTGCTGCCGTGTCACACAGCGGGCCCGGGTTCGATCCCCAGTCGGGACAAGTTTCCTAGGTGAGGTTTTTTTCCGGGGTTTTTCCTCACCTGTAAGACAAATGTCAGGAAACGTTAAGTCCCAAACGGTTCCCAAACATAATCTGGCCATCATAATCATCATTATCATATTCGCCATGTTTTAGTGAATGTCTGTGCGAATGGTATATTTTGTCTTAATGTTGTGCTGTCTCGGGAGGCCCTGAATTAAGCTGATCACTCATTCAGAGAGTCCCTCTCCATGTCCTTGTGTGGTCAAATAAAGTATGTATGCAATCCATAATTAAAATTCCTCTCCCGACAGGTCCCGAGGGGCGTGTGGCACATAAAAGTACCTATAAGGTGTGAGGTTAAACTAATGAAGAATTTTAAATCGCCAGAAATTTACAAAAAGGTGATACATGACAAACACAACAATTGAAATACAGAGCCTAATGGATACACCCAAAGACTAGACGCGAAATAAAGAGGTTAAATGTTAAAACATCTAAAAACGTAAAACAGTTGTTTTACTGTTTAACAGTACAAAGATAACGGGGCATTGAGAATAAATAGCTAAGTGACTGACGTCATACTGTAACAAAATGGTAAATTGCCAACATTAAATCAACAAGATGGCTAGAGACACAAACACCACAAAGCATAATTGTCTCTTTATGTAATTAAATGCGTAACGTTTGCACTAAAACGGGTTGGATGTACTAAGTCTATATCACCAGCTATAGTTCGTGGAAAAGATATCTTTCTCCAATTGAATTTTAAGCTATAACATATTATGATAATTTTATTAATTAATCAATATATCACAACAATTAAGACAAATTAATTATGTACTTTCTTTAGTGGAATAAATAGAATAAGTTTTTTTTTTTCATATTTCAACAAAAAGTTTGAAGATTTGCAGATAAATAATTTCGCAGAATTTAAACAATAATTATTGTAATAGTAATAATGTGATTCAAGAATCGAACGAGTTGATCCAAACGCTAACCTATCGCACTCGTTTTCATGAAATCGGTATAGAATAATCAGATTTTTTCATTAAATATAACAATGGATTGGAATCTAATTTTCACAATCTACTTCCACCATTAACCCTTAAATTAAAAATGTATTCTTTTTGGATACATTGATTTCATTTATTTGATATTGTTTTTAGATCAATAGAAAAACAAATAATTAAAAATAATTAAAATGTATGTCAAATTACGCAATAATGTACAATAATAACTTACAGTTTTACATTAATTTATTTTCCTTGCGGTCCGGAACATCTAAATAACTGGCACGAGGAAATATCGTATTGACAATTTAAGGGTTAATAATTAAAAAATCAGTAAGCTTCCAAAACACAATGACCACACTTAACAATTTAACTATACGCTATGAAAAGAATATTTTCAAAGAAAGAAAAAAAGTGAGGTATAACCAATGTAATATTCATCTTAGCCTTCTTCCGAAGCTTGATTGTTGATATTTAAAATTTCCGTTGAACTCTGTATTGGTACGGTATTACCTATATTGTTATCACATCTATAAATAAAAAAAGATTATTCAAGTGCTGTTAATATATTTTAGACGTTACTAGACTTAAATAAAATGTCATCCCATTTATAACGCCAGTAAATTGTAAAAATGTGTATAACTACATACAGTATTAAAATCTTATCTCCGCTCCGTTTGGTAAAAAAAATTAATAACTTGTAATAAACTTCTCATTTTTCACACACCACACACACACACACACATATATACACGACTCTTACTCACCCAGTACCTACATATGGTGCAGTAAGATGACCAACGAAAATGACATACGAAAATAATCTTAATGTCTTCAAAAGGAACATTGCCAGGAGTATACATGGACTATGTGTGTAATCAATGGAGAATAAGATCAAATAAGGAAATTTATGTAGGAGAATGTACCGATTTGTGTGTTTTTCCAAGTCGATGATAAGAACGTGGCAGGGTCACATAGTACGCATGCAAAATAAAAGGCTTCCAAAATTGATATTAGATGTCATAATGCAGCAATAAAAAAGTAATAATAACCAAGTAAAAAATGGATAAAGACTTTTAGAAGGACGTTATAAGATTAGGACGAAGAACAATACAATGAAAGGTAAGGATAGAGGACAAATGGACAATGGAAAGCTGTTATGCGCGAATCTTCAATCCACTCTACAGTCATATTTTAGCACTTAATTATTTTCACATTGAAAAAGGTATAACCTATATTATCTATCTTTCAGTTTAATCCCCATAATTTATTTATTGGAAGTAAAATTATTTAAATCACTCTAAAAGAAATTTTACACCTCCTTACTGACTTGTCAATTCCATGTTCAATACATATCGCTCATTTGCTGCAACAACGTCATAACTCGAAAATCACGATTTTTCAGGAGAAGCATTTGAAGTTTTAAAAACTGAGTAAGTTTTTTATATTATACAAAATAAAACAATGACACGATTTGGACTAGTGACATCTTGTTATGACGTACGCGTGCCTTAATGGTTGAAATGTATATTATACAATTTCTCCTAACCTCATAATTACCCCCAGGTTACACTTATGACGTTCTTACTGCAGAAATGAGTTTGTAAGGCGACATAAGAGGAATTGTTACGTTATTTAAGATAACAGAATATGTTATAACTAGAGCTAGGAATTTTAGGGGCAAAAGTTTGGTGAAAAAAGTGCAAAAAAAGGTGCTTTAATTTAGCAGAAAAAGAGTGCAAAAAATGTGAAACTTTTTAAATAGAAGGTGCAAATTTCCCATGTGAATTATCATTAAAGAGTGCCAAAACCAGTTACATCAAGTAACTGACGACACTAAATTCAGTCATGTTGTCATAAATTAAAAAGTCTGATTAGGACAAGTCCCAGAATATTATGTTATTGAAATCACAAGTCCAGGAAACTGTTAAAGCAGATATTATTCAACAACTCAAATGTTTAGAACATATCTAAAAAAGTTCAATATCTCAACTGTCTATCAGTAGTTACGTCTAATGTAAAATATACTGGTTTTCACCTTCTGCTTGACTGATCTGTTTTAATGTTTCTTTATAGAGGTTGAAGGTATGATTTTCATCTGGGATAGACTTCCCAGTATATTTCTCCAAAATATGCTTTCATAATAGGGTTAAGTTTGGAAAGAGGAATACCACATGCCACAAATGTCTTTGCTGTTTCATTAAAAAAATACTTATTATTTATTAAACTTAAAGAAGGCAGTGCCTCGCCAATGAACTGTTGTCACAATACACATTTACTGCTTTGTAGTTCCTTATTTTTCGTGTTTTGCACTACCTATATGCTGCTTAAAACGATTGTGTTGGTGTTTTTCATCAATTGTTATTGAAATACCACAAACAATGCACCTCATAACAAATCTGTCACTCTGCATTCCATCTGCACTAAACTATTTTACAAAATCATGTAGTTTGTAGGAGTTCACATTCGGTTTTGGCATACTGTATACTGGTCACTCACGAAAATAACAGACCGCACAACTTAAATATTATTTGAACTGAAACATTGGTTTATGCACTCAACAATCTCCCTTGCTTAAACAATAGCTTTCGCATAACTGTGGTGCAAGAAGGTGCGAACTAATTTAAAAGAAATAACCTAACGGGACTGCACTTAAGTGGAAGTATTGTGATGTGGACTGATACAACACATCGTTACCAACCCTTGAAAGCGTATTTGAAGAAATGTAAAAAATATATACATATTATTTTGGGAATAGAATGCTGCTCAGAGACAAAAAGGTTTTAAAAAGTGCAAAATGTGTTTGCATTGATAAAAATGTGTAAAAAAAGTGCTAGCATTGAAAAAAGGTGTAAAACGGTGCAAACTAAAACACATTTAGTGGCATTATTTAATGTTCTCTTTGCAAGACAAGCTAATTTGAGCATTGTAGTAATAAAATAGAATTAAGGTGCAGCACCTAAAATTCCTAGCTCTAGTTATAACTAAACTTTCCATTTGTGACATTATTATTTTTTTCAGAAATTGATATTCATGAAATACAACATTGAAACTAAGTCCATGGAATAAAATAATAATTATTACTTTCATTGTATATTTAATTTCTATATTTATCAAAATACGGTACAAAATGTGTTAAATACCTACAAAGTACAAAAGAAATACAAGGGATAAAGCATAAAGAACTGAAAAAATAGTACAATTGCTCGTAGAATGGG
The DNA here is from genome assembly GCA_030220185.1 of Diploptera punctata. Taxonomy (NCBI): domain Eukaryota; kingdom Metazoa; phylum Arthropoda; class Insecta; order Blattodea; family Blaberidae; genus Diploptera; species Diploptera punctata. The sequence continues at coordinate 26,778 of JASPKZ010003239.1, read as the reverse complement.
TTATAAAATTTAGGTATGTGGTTTTTCTTGATTAATTCAAGAAGGTCTTGATCTTTGTTATTCGGTAGTTTAGGTTTTGTGTCAGTGTAATATTATCCTTCATATTTTTATTTCTAATGATATCTGCCACCTTGATGTTGTCATCCTCATAAGATATTTAAAAAATTCCCAATATGAAATAAAGATATGCATCTGTTCCTCTTCAGTGAACTTCATGGAACATTTCACCTTACACTTTTCCGTACATGGAGGTCTCATTTTCTCTCATCTCGGACTTTTTGCCTGTAGTGTGCACTTCGTTTGCCTTTCCACTATTTGTAAACTTCTTATTAAGGTTCCTTATCCAGCCATTCTCATTTATTTTACCGTTCACTCCTTTTATAAGTGGACTCGTTAAGATCAACGGAGGAGTGTTGGAAAATCAGGAAGTACTCGGTGTGAATCCAGGAGACATACTTGTAGTTGAAGGAGAACAATATCAGCGTTGGTGTCGTGGTTGGCATCACAATTACCTGTGATCACATTAGCTTCGCTTGGAGATATGGACAATTTAAAACTGTAAATTTCTGATCAGTTTGTAACAGCGGTGAAGCAATGAGAGTTTCCATATTATCCCGTAATTTAGTAAGGGTTTGCTTAGAATCAAAAGTTATATGATCTGAAAAGCTGACACCTAAGTAACGAATAGTGTCAGTGATTTTATGGGGACGAATTGCATGTCCATCAAATTGGAGATCTTCTTCACATAGTTTACTTTTCTCGATTGAAAGCACTGCTGATTTGGAAATTAATGTATATTGTGGAATTCAATACAAATGTACTCGTACGTTTTTCTACTTTCTTAATTTAAAATGTCAAATAAATTAAACCAATGTATATTATAATATATGATACCTGCAGGAAGAAGAAGACCAGGACGTCCACTCAAAAGACTTCTGGATGGTGTTTCTCTTGAGGCCGAAACAGGTCAACAAATGGCCTAAATTCGTGAATGTACTATGATGATGATGATACCTTGCCAATTGAAGGGTTAACTATTATCGGGAAAAAATGTTTTATTATACTGTAAGAGGAAACCGTGCCCTCTTTTTGGAGTGAAACAAAGCTACAGCCTCGCTTAGGACCAACCTAATATGAAAAAAAAATATATATATATACAGGGTGTTGCAAAAAACACCGACAACGGAGGTGGGGTGGTATATTGAGATATGTCGATAATTTTTAATGAGGTACCGATATCCGGAAATTATGCGTTTTCACACTATGAATAGCTAACTTCCGTTAGTTGGATTTCAAGACTCAATACTTGACAATACTCTCACATCATATCAAATTTTCAAAATATCCACCTCCAATCTCATTGCATAGTTTATATCGGCCGTGTAGTGATTGGCGCACACTTCAAATACGCCTGACCTCGTTTGAATTATTTGTATAGCAGCGTGCATTCGGACTATAGGATCCATACGTGACTCTACTGGAGTCTGATAAAAAACAAAATGTTTCATGTCGCCCCACAAAAAGTAATCGAGAGGGTTAAGATCAGGTATCTTGGAGGCCATGGGACTGCCCCCCTCGACCTGGATACGTAGTACCCAAACGTCTCCTCACATTGGCATCGATGTGAGCTGGAGCTCCGTGATGTTATAACCACATTCCGTTGCGAAGCCACGTATCACAGGTTCCATTCCTGTGAGGTGTTGTCAAGTAATGAGTCTTCAAATCATTCGAACTAACACTGATCTTGAGACATAATTAACTAGTCATAGTGTGAAAAACGCATCATTTCCGGACATTGGTACCTTATTACAAAATGATCAACATATCTCAATATACTACCTCACCTCCATTGTCGGTGTTTTTTGCAACACCCTGTATATATGCATGTATATATGTATATATATGACAAGATAAGAAAAATAAATGCCTGGACGGGATTTGAACCCTGACCTCTGAGTTGATATCTCAGTGCGCTACCACTTACGCTACCAGGCGAATCCAGAACAAACATTTATTTTTCCTATACATATTCTCTATTATTTCTAGATGTAGCGGGAACTCGGTCTCCACTGCCACCTAGTAGCTACTATAATAAGTAAGCAAATTAAAGAGAATATTTTTTACTTTACAGCAGAGTGACGCTTTTTCGATGTTATAATTAAACCTTTTTTGACACTGAGCAATGCAAGCTTACTATGACAAGATAAGAAAAATAAATGCCTGGACGGGATTTGAACCCTTACCTCTGAGTTGATATCTCAGTGCGCTACCACTTACGCTACCAGGCGAATCCAGAACAAACATTTATTTTTCCTATACATATTCTCTATTATTTCTAGATGTAGCGGGAACTCGGTCTCCACTGCCACCTAGTAGCTACTATAATAAGTAAGCAAATTAAATTGAATATTTTTACTTTATAGCAGTGACGCTTATATATATATATATATATATATATGTGTGTGTGTGTGTGTGTGGTGTGTGTTGTGTGTGTGTGTGTGTGTGTGTGTGTGTGTGTGTGTGTCCCAGCAGCAATTTCCTCTGATCTCTGAACTATTTACATGCTTGTCTTTAGAGACTTGATGAATAAGTTGTAAAAGAGTTCAGGAGCAGATGATCTCTTGAGTTTGCAGAAATGATGTGCCCATTTTGACATGTGAGTCAGCAAATTCCTTTTCTTGATGCCTCAATGAGATGGAACAGACTGGAGGGCTACAATCTTGATCCAGTTAAGATGTTCCAGCAGATTCCTGCATTCTGCTACCTCCCTTGTGAGTTAGTAACAAACATACCACAGTTTAAAAAGAATGGAATTCCCCCAATCTTTAGTATTATTTTCATTAAAAATTTCAGCTCTTTACATTAAGGATTTTCTAATAAAATCTGAATAATAGGTCCATGTTTGGAGCTAAATTTATATAAACACAAGATTTATATGATGATCTTAAAGAAGATTTCCGGGCTGTAGGCCGTGGTCTCGAGGCTTGAAGTTCCCGGACGTTTCGCCAAAGACTGCGTCTGGCATCCTCAAGGGTTGTCTTGAGCCCGGAAATCTTCTTCAAGATCACCATAGCAACTCCGGCCGTGAAAGCCTAAGTCAATACAAGATTTATAGTTTTTTTCTCTATGAAATCTAAATATAATTAAAGCTAAAGTTTAGAACATAGAATATAATTGTAATTGAGTAAAAGTAACTGTACTAATTTGAGAAAAAAGAGTAAATTGAAATCATTACGTCGGTAATTATATTCTTCCAAGACAGGATATATTTGATTAAATTTCAATTGGAGTAAATCCTCTTCTCGTGTCTAAAGTAGCACCAAGTTAAGGGATGAGATAAAATGAAGCCCCTATAATTGAAGGCCAGTGAAATATATAGATACGACTGACAAGGCCTGTCGCACCATCAAGGAGCAGATGAAATAAATGAAACGAAATTGATGAGTATGATGAAGTCTTTGACAGAGGAATATGAGAGACGCTCCTGCCTCTGATCTGCCCACCACGAATCCCACATGAAGAGAAAATTAAAATGTCCTGACTAATAATTATGATCAACACTTTTAAATGTTTTCAATTCCATATTGGAATTACTTGATTAAGTATAATAATTCAGTTTAGGATGAATGACTTACCAGGTACCAATTTTATATTTAATATCTTAATAATTATGATTGTTTAATAAACTGAAATATAGACATTTAACCAAAACTCCCACAATTATATTAAATATATTTACTAATCGCGATCTCATAAGTATATTTATGTCTTACAGTAGGTCCATTATTCAGCAACGATACTTTCTGTAAGAATATATATGTATCTATTAGCATTTATAAGGACTTAAGCAGCACTAGTTACTAAGCGACACAGCGGAATACTGACCTGCTTCGTTGATTGATGATTTGCGAACTAATGCAGTGTATACTCGCTTCACGTCAGTCTGTGACGTCGAGGAGTGCATCTATTACCCTAAGGAAGCTGGGTAAGTGCTTCATTTGCTATTTGTTCCTGACTATACATGGTTAGTATTACTCTACCAAGTAATCTGCGCAGGCAGAAAATATGTTAACTAACATGCTGTCTTTCTCTTACTCTTCCTTACTATGTAGCCACTTCCTGTCCTCTGTATATGTTATCTGGCAGGTAGAGAACTGACAAATACTATGGATTTTAATGGTCCATCCTTCTATGCGGTCATTGGCAAAATGACTAATTTGACAACTCTGTTACTCCTGGGGATAGGTGTAGGAATGGGCTGTCACTTCTCATTACATGTTGCCACATGTGATTTATTGTGAAGCTAGTAACGGAGAGACGACAAATACTGTGATTTTAAATGATACAACCACTTGAGCGTTCCATGCTTAAATGACTAGTTTGAGAACTATGTTAAGATATTTCACACGTGTTTAGGGATTCTCCGCCCACACATAAAATTGAAAATTTCAGTACGTGATCAGATGTACAGTCTTCTGCTACATCCCTTCCACAGATTCAGTAGTTCGGCGACAGTAGCGCTAAAACTCTTCCCCTCTGCCCGTGCGAAGTTAACTTGGTGGTATAATATCTACGCGTGGGACGCAGCAACATTGCTGCTATGGTAATCTGGTGGAAGTAAACGTTGGACTGTGTCGTACAATTACAGTAAGGAGTGTTTCATTTAGCAACACTCTTCAATTCCTCAGATTATTAGCTATCCTGGACGTGAAAAGTCCTACAAAGTTTGCTGAAAAACTTGTTATTTCAAGTTTGCGTGTACTTAAAAGTATCGGGAGGTGGGATCCATAGCTTTACTTGTCTTCCAAATGAATACATTCCATGATTTATAAGTTCTAAAAATCAATGACTCCGATCGGATTTGAACTCATGACTCCGGACCCAGGAGCGAGCGTGCTAGCCACTATACAACAAGTATAGACAGTTTTCACACGATTAAATTAAGAAGTGTGTTTGGACGTGAGAGTAGGTTGCTGGAGTTGTAGCCATTGAATCGACGTCATGCAAATGAGACGAAGTGTGAGGTGGTGTAAAGTGTGTGTGATTTGCGTATAAAGCAGGGGATTTACCTGCAGTAAACTGCACAGTGTCAATCAAATTATCTCCCTTTATATTCCTTTTCACTTCTAAGCACTATTTCTTTACCCATATAAATGGACGTAGCTTACTAATAAATTACCTAGAACCTTAAGCTAGCACATCTCTCTCTGTTTAGTTCCGCTAGATTAATGATTATCATATTCGCTTCTGGTTCCAATGTCTGTGAGTTCGAACCCGCCGAGGTCTATCAATTGTCCAGGGCGTAAAAAAATTCTGAGTAGCAGTTCTTACAGGAAATAAAGCCGCGGATACACTGTCGTAGAGATTGGCGCCATGTAAAAGGATATCTAGCCTAAAAAAATTCTCAAAGCAAAATTTGTCGACCCTTTCACGCACTAATTTCAATTACTGCGCTAATGACCATAGGTGTTAAAGATTATCGATAAAATATAATAAACACACACACACTCACACTCTGTTTAAAAATAAATTACTTCTTAAAGTAAAGTAATCCCACTACAGGCCTCAGGAGGCCCTTGGGGAAGTGGGAGGTTAAGGCTCCCACTTTTTCTGGACAATCGGCACTTGATGTCAGCCAGGTTGTCAGCCCTGCGTGACCGCCGCCTTTACCCGCAGCCTCCGTTAGAGGCTGAGTCGACCCCAGGGCCATAGTACCACCAGAGGGTTTGGGTCAGTTTAAAAATCCTGACCCCACCAGGACTTGAACCCTCGATCTTCCAGCTTGTAACATAGTGCCTTAACCACTGCGCTACGGCGTGCCCCATAAATAAATCTATAATATTCTATACGAATATTTCAGGATTGAAAAATCCAAGGAACATTACACGGTACATTTAAGTCAGTAGATTTTCAGGCTCGTAAAAGAACCTTAAGCCTGATGAAAGAGGTATATAAGCAAAATGTACTAACCTTCAAGTAATAGGCCTACCTTATTTGCGACATGCCAATCTTATAACGTCTATAGATAAATATGCGTGGTTAGATTAGCTTTGTCTATAAGCTCATAACAAAAGGAAAGGTTATTGCTAGGTAAAAAGGGACGTAAAGCCAATAAGTAAGTATATATAATTAATAATCCCGCAGTTATATTAAAACCAGTTTAAAGGGAAAAAATGTCGATTTTTCATAAGAAAAAAATATAATTATTTTAAATATTTTTTCTGCTTAAGTCTATAATTAAATGATGTATTTCAAACAGAAATAAGAAATAGAAATAATAAAGGAAAATTTTCAATTGCTTGCCTCAATGGAATATTGTGGGATAAAAATATTAGTAATAAAAATAAAGTGAATATATATCATACCCCTCCATGGTATCTTTACTTTGTCCTGGTGGAGTGGCTTGCGTGCTTAAATGATCCTGAGAGCTATGCCGGCGGTAGCATTGCTGCCGATAGGGTTACCCATGTCGGATTGGTCGAAGGTGATAAGCCAGACGAAAAAAGTACCTTGGTCGAAAGAGTGACGATCTTTCACCGTAAAAATACAACCGTCAAGAAATGCGGACATGGGTTCAACTGGGGTAAAATTTTCCGGAGGTCAAATAGTCCCCCATTCGGTTTTCCGGGCGGGGACTACTTCAGGGAACCCATGCCAAAGGCTCAAACACAGGGACATGTTCCTAGGAACATGGAAGGTTAGGACTTTATACAATAGCGGGGCACTAGAGATATTAACGCGGGAATTGGATAAATCGCCCTTGGATATAGTCGCTTTACAGAAGTTGGGTGGCCAGGAGAAGGTAGTCAGGAATCAGGAAGCTTTGCATTATACTACAGGGGTGCAGAAAGACCTGCATTTAGAACGGGTTTTTTAGTCAGGAGGAGGATCCTATTCGCTATCCGAGATATTAAGTTTGTTATGATAGGATATCATACATAATTCTAAAGGGTAAACGACATGATTTTATAATTGTAAATGTATATGCCCCCACAGAAGATAAAGATGACAAGATCAAGGATGAGTTCTATGAATAATTAGAATGCTTATTTGATAGCCTTTCACGATATCATATGAAAATTATCTTAGGAGATTTTAATGCAAAAGTGGGGCGGGAAGATACATTCAAACCAACAATCGGCAAATTCAGTCTCCATGAAGATAGTAACGACAACGGGGTTAGATTAGTCACATTTGCCACATCGAAGAATCTCATTGTTAAGAGCACAACATTTCAGCATAAGGATATTCATAAATACACCTGGACGTCCCCAGATGGAGAAACTCGGAACCAGATAGATCATGTATTAGTGGATAAACGCTGGCACAATAGCATCATCGAAGTTAGATCAGTTAGAGGGACAGACTGCAATTCGGATCATCATCTGGTCAGAGTGAAAATCAGACAACGGCTATCGCTTATGAGAGGAACATACGTTAAAGATGATTCTGTAAAAATTGAATTAAAAAACTTGAAACATGATGAAATGCGGCAAGAATACCAAATCAAAATTGCTAATAGATTTGATGTAGGCCTACTGGAATCTTCAGATGACAATGTGGCAAACGAAGAAGAAACTGACATAAATAAAGAATGGGAGGCTATAAGAGATACTATTAAATTATCAGCATCAGAAAGCATTGGTTGTTTAAAAAAAGAGGCAAAACAAGAAATGGTTTGATGAGGAATGTGCCGACATTGTATAGAAAAGAAAGCTAGAAAAAATTAAATGGTTACAGGAGCCAAATGAGGTAAATTTAGAGCAATTGGGTAGTATTAGACGGGAAACCACCAAGTTACTAAAGAGTAAAAAGAGGGAATATTTGAGAGAGAAGATTAATGATCTTGAAATGAATGCAAAAAATAGGAACACAAGAGAATTATATCAGGGAATTAGTATAGAGAAGAAAGGGTTTCAGGCTAGAACAAACATAATTCGGAATGAAAATGGGGATATGATTACAGATTCCAGGAGTGTATTAAATAGATGGAAAAGTTACTTTAATCGGCTATTAAATACATACAGAACAGGACATTAAGGAGGATAATTTACAGACAGCAGAAATGCTAGTCGCAGAACCAAATGCATTAGAGGTTGAAATGGTGATAGAAAAACTGAAGATGTATAAAGCATCAGGTTCAGATGAGATCCCAGCAGAACTGATAAAATCGGGGGGAGAAAAATTGATGGACAAGATACACTGGTTGCTTAGTAAGATTTGGGAAAAAGAAGCTCTTCCAGATGAATGGAAGAAATCAATTATCGTACCAATTTATATAAGAAAGGAGATAAAACTGATTGCAACAACTACAGGGGCATCTCATTACTTTCAACTTCGTACAAAATTACTACAAATATATTAGTAAGCAGACTTACTCCCTATATTGACGACATTCTAGGAGATCATCAATATGCATTTAGAAGAAACAGGTCTACAACAGATCAGATTTTTAGTATAACACAGATTTTAGAAAAGAAATGGGAATATAATGGTACTGTACATCAACTATATGTAGACTTCAAAAAAGCGTATGATTCAATTAAGAGGGAGAAGTTATATGATATCCTGCTGGAGTTCGGAAGTCCTAAAAAGTTAGTTAGACTTATACGAATGTGCCTAAATGGCACAAATAGTAGGGTGCGTGTAGGCAAACAGTTTTCGGACACTTTTCAAATCCAGAATGGGTTGAAGCAAGGAGATGCACTATCTCCTCTACTATTTATTTTCGTACTAGAGCATGCCATTAAATCTTTAGAGAATGATAAAGGCTTAAAACTCAATGGTATTAATAAGCTGTAAGTTTATGCTGATGATGTAGTATTATTGGCCGATAGCGAGGAGATACTAAAGGACAACACGCACACTATTGAGTAACACTAAGAAATTAGGACTGGAAGTAAATGTCAATAAAACTAAATATATGGTCACACGTAGAAATTCATTAAATAATGGAAATGGACAGCTAATGAAAAAGAGGGAAATTTTGAGGAAGTGGCTGAATTCAAATACCTAGGAACAATGATCACAAATAGGAATGAGATGCACAAAGAAATTAAACATAGGCTCAATTCTGGAAATGCATGCTATTATGCATTGCAGAGACTCTTGATGTCCCAACTCCTTTCAGAAAACGTTAAACTGAAAATATATAAAACTATTATTCTACCAGTTATATTATATGGGTGCGAAACATGGACTCTTACTTTAAGGGAGGAAAGGAGATTACAGGTATTTGAGAATAAAGTTCTTAGGAAAATTTTTGGACCAAAGAGAGATGAACACACAGGTGAATGGAGAAGACTACTTAACAGTGAACTACATGGTCTTTACAGGAAGCCAGATATAAAAAGAACAGTTAAGTCTCGTAAACTGCGAAGGACAGGACATGTTTCACGTATGGGGAATGAAAGACTTGCATGGAGGCTTCTTGTAGGAAAGCCAGAAGGAAAACGCCCTGTTGGTAGACGAAGAATGAGGTGGGAGAATAACATTAACTATGATTTGAGGGAAGTAGAGTATACAGGGAATGATTGGAAAACATTAGCTCAGGATAGGGATGTATGGAGAACTTATGTCCGCGCGGCCATGAACCTACGGGTTCGATAGTGCCAGTGAGTAAGTAAGTAAGTATATATCATGCAATTGTTAAAAGCATCATTACTAATGAAGCAGAACTTTGGCCATTAACAACAATAACAAATAAGTACCTTTTGGCAACGGAAATGGATTTTATACGAAGGGCCGCAAGAGTTACAAGAAGAGAAAAAATTAGGAACTCAGTTATAAGGGAGAAAATGAAGATTGAAGACACTATTTTAGATTATATTAAAACTCAGCAATTAAGATGGTACGGACATTTCCAGCGAATGGAAGAGGATCGACTACCAAAATCTGTTTTGGAATGGATACCTGAGGGAAGACGAAGCAGAGGAAGACCTAAAACCTCCTGGAGTCAGGGAATATGTTTATATATGAAGGAGAAACGTCTACAACCAGGAGATTGGATGGACCGACAAAACTGGCTATTAGGAATCGGACGATGTCAAAGACATTAATTAACCGATGATCTATGTATCTATCTATCAAACAGTTGATAAAAACTTGTTCCAACTGAGATTTGTGTTCGTGAGATCAATCTGTCTTATGATATTGAATCAAACATCAAAATATCATGCACTACATGTGTTGCGCCACTATTCTAAGTGGTGGGAGTCTTGATTTGATTAACACAGGAACACATTCTCATTTGATTTACACAATGTTGTACTAGTTGTCAATTAATGAAGAGACTGTTCTATATTGAAATAGCATATACTCCTGGTTATATTCCCAATGATAATTGGCTTCCCCACTATGTTGACACTGCATGACTACATGGCTAATTACATGGAAATAAATTTGTGTTCAATAATTTAAAATGTCTCAAAAGAAATAAAACCCCACTTAATTTTCAAAATTTGATGATATGGAACATACAGCGAGAGTATTTGGTTCACAATTTATTTTATAATCTTATATACACACACACACACATATATATATATATATATATATATATATATATATATATTATACACAGATTTTCAATGTTTACACATCTTTCTGTGCCTGAAGTTATATTTTCTTTCTTCACTCGTCTCTATCCATCCACTTCATGTCCTCCAGTCCTCTTGTTCTCAATCCAGTTTTTATTTCTTGCATCCACGAGTTTCGAGGATATATATATTCTGATTTTATAATTTTTATTCAGCCCAACATTCGCTGCCGTACAAAAATAATGTCACAGACACCATGGCTGATAAAAGAGTAGTAGCTTATAAATGAAGAAAATTATTTTTTAAATAACATTTTTAATTAGTGTCCATTATTGTTTTGTTTCTTAACGTTTTCTGTTGTTATTTAAATGATGCAAGAGGAATAAATCAAATGTGGATTCAAATTAAAGCTCAGATTGAGGAGGAAACAATTTTATAAATCTTTCATATTCCATCCATCCGTAGTAATTCTGCCCGATGGCAGGTCTTTCACTGCAATCATAGCATTTTCATGCTGTGCTTTGTAGCTTTACTAGAGAATTATAGGTGTGGCAGCTTCCCGTTGTTTTCCACACCGGTGAAGGATGGTGATGATAATGATAATGATGATGATGATGATGATGGCCGGATGATTTTCGGGAACCGTTGGGCCCTAAGCTTCCTGACATTTGTGTTACCGGTGAGGAAAAACCCCGAAAAAAAACCTCACCCAGGAAGCTTGTCCCGACCTAGGATCGAACTCGTGCCCGCTGCGTGACAAGGCAGCACGCTACCTCGAGACCATAGCGGTGAACTTTACGTTGCCAACAGCACGTGGTGTTTCCAAGCGGTCACCCATTAAAATACTAACCACGCCCAATGTTGCTTGACTGCGGGGATCAAACGAGAACTGATATTTTCAACATGGTATGGTCGTTGACATCGTTCATATTAATTTAATTATAATTGTTAGAAAAATATATGATATAATTTATTTTTAAAGGTCATCATCATCATCTGCCTTTCAAGTATTAGGCCCAGTGGCCCGTTACGGTCTCCCGCCATCTCCGAAAAGGTCGACCCACAGATCTTCTGCCTCGAGGAATGTAGTGAAGAATTTGTTTTGGTATTCTGTGACGATCCATGCGCTGAATATGGGCTAGCCAATTGTTTCTATATTCTTGGAGGTATTCAGATATAGGTACGATGTTTAACTCTCTGGCTATTGTTGAATTTCTTTGGTGGTCTAGAAGGTTATAACCTGCAGTTCGTCGCAGAAATTTCATCTCCGTGGCTGTAACATGACGGTCATCCTGAGTTCTGATGGTCCAAGCTATAGATTTCCATTCTTGTGTGTCTCTGCACTTTTGATGGTTTAAAAACTTGGTTGATAATTCTTAAAGCTTTATTATAGTTTTGTGTTTTAAAGATAGCAGACGAAGTAAACAGCATAATAGAAAACTCTACAACAAACATTGTGAATATCGTCGAAGGAAACATCAAACTTAGAAAATAACTCAAGGAGGAAATTCTCAAATCGATGATAAACATATGAAGTGCATTTGAAGAATTGCATGCCAAATTGAAAGCAAGAGATGATGAAATACATGAACTGAATAAAAAACTCAAAATATTGGAGGAAGCCAACCCGAAACAGAAAGATGCGGACTACCCAATTCGAAAGAAGAGACATTTATTTACGCAAAGGAGGAAGCGCCGCCACAAGGGAACAGACAAGAGATGACACCAAGCGGATCATACCAAAAGCTACAGCCGATAGGAGGCGACAAGCAGGAAACCGCAACAGGGAAAGAGCACAATGGAGAAGACATAACCATTATATAACACTAAATAGAGATGGACATGGATTTCATAAACATTCAAATGGAGGGGTTTATTAAAAAACAAATAAATTGAGCTATTAACAATGAAGAAGGCACGCCTAAAACAAAAGGCGAAAAATAAAAATAGCATACTATCAAGGAATTCGTATATACGGGGCACACGTAACGCCAAAACAGGGATCTCGCCCATAAATGAGCCGATGGAAGCAGGAAAGTCATCCTCACGTCAACAACAAGCCCTCAATGAAACCAAAATTAAGAAAAAACATGAACTCGAACACATTCGTAAAAGATAAAGCTGACGAAAAAGAGTGGGTACCGCTACCCAGAAAGAGAATACACCATAGAAGCATAGTAGGCACAGGAGAAAACGAGAAGACCGGAAGACCTACAGGCAGCAGAAAGAACTATGTGACTCCTCATAGGTAGAATGAGACACGAGAATATAACCGACTGTTAAAAGATTCCTAAGCAGAAATGGAATCAGAAAAAAAAAAGCTATCAGGAGAAACTTCCAAGAGGCACGAATAAGGTTTTCAAATTAGACATTCCCTATTATTATCTCGAAACAGTATCTAATACAAATTTCGTGCCTTCGGAAGTAACAGTGAAAATATTTCGATTTCGCTGCGCCCGAAAAGGTCACCGGTGAGCTAGTTTGGACCAAACCCAATCCTAGACCCCAAGGGACATACCCAAAAAAATAGACACGGGCATAAGGACTATTGTACTATGGAACGTGGAATTACTGAGAAACTTACTAAGCATAGTACCGGAAGAACCCTAAAGATGTATTGCATTCTCGTACTAATAGAAATTTTCATAATCAATTCAAGAGAAATAAGGAGGAAATGAGCCACACAACTCAACAGCAACGGAAAAATCAGGAGGCAGGCCATTGGGAGGAAATCCATTGCTACATCAACCCCAAAGTAGGCGATAAACTATTCGAATGCACAGAGAAGAATGTAGCAGTCATAAAAACTAGTTCACTAACAATAAAGGGTGTCATGCTTCAGACCAATCACAGATGTTGTACATGTCATTGATATTATCATGGGCATAATCAAGCAAATACCGACAAATGACCCAATGACAATATACCAGGATTCCTAGCCAAATTTTGGAATTCTTAGATTTGGACAAGGTGCATCTTTCAAAAATTATCATCGCTGCCATTAGAGGATCAGTTTCAATTTTAAGAAACCATTTTTACAAAATTTCTAATTTGTAGTATGTATAGGCCTACTTCAATTAGGCCTACAATTTGAATTTTTTAATGTCTTTCATAAATTCAAAAAATTAATTGTCTGTATCACTTTGTCCTTGAGGCAATCCTCTAATGAGGAAAGTTGTATGTAATAAATTATATATTAATTGTAGTTTAGACATTGAAACTCCGAGAGCCTTCTAACCCAGCTACTAAATTACAGATGCATTCACGCATGCGTACTTCGATGTGTGGCTGCTAAACCATCAATAATCGCTGCACTAGACGAAGCTTGTAACGAACTTATAGATATTTCATTGAATACCAGCTAGCTGGGCCTAACGTCACAACTCGAAAGCGAAAAATACATGTTGAGCGATAAACATAATGTCGAATGAAGTTTCAATCTAGTAATCCATGTAGCATTCCTATGCCGATGCGAGGCGAGAAATGCGATTGGTTGATTTGAATAGTACCAATATCTCAATAATATAATTTTTCGAATTATTTTTTTATATCCATAATATTTGACTTATGCAAGTTATGTTTTTTTTACTAAACACAAAGAAACAATATAAAATCAAATTATATGGTATACTTTGTCAGCTATAGCAACCTATTAATTTATATCATCTAATTGAATAATTCAACAATTGAATTATTTAATTAGCTGATATAAATAAATAGGTTGCTATAATAAATGGTATTATTTGTGGAAATCAACAGTTGAAGTAATTTAATATCGGCAGTGAGTTTGTTCAAATGCACTATTAATTTGCTTTTGCAAGTTTTAGTTAGTGTTACTGATAAATGTGATTTACCAAATTATTAGTAATGGAATTGAGTGTCTGCATAATATACACTAGAGACCCATGTTAAGTGAATACCACTGAATGTATTTCATTATTGAATTGTGCACACATGAGCATGAATTGTAAAATAATCTTTATGTACTTTATTATTATGGTAGGTTTTCGAAACACATTTACAATAATAAATGATCATACTATTTATAAACTGAACAATTTGGCAAAGAATTTGTTATAAACCATAAGATACTAGTAAATTTTCGTCATACAGCTGGGGTAATTGTTGTGACCACCGCACGCCAGTTATATTGTATTAGACGAGAAAATGAACATATGAAGTATAATTTGGAATACAATCATGGACCATAGAAACATGACCCTACCAGATGTGTAATAATTTCAAGAGGAGACATTGGTTCGAGTGAAGCCAGCAAAATGATTAGTGAACGTGAAGATAAATATATATTTTTTTTTCTTTTTGCAAATGCCACAGGTTGTATATTTTAGTTTATTGTTTCGGCTATTGGTTCACCTACATATGAACTCGCCAAGTATCTCGCCTCACTGCTGAAACCACATGTTGGTAAAACCGACACTTTTGTAAGAGACTCCACGCACTTCATAGAAAAGATAGACACTCTGAAACTCAAGCCGAATGACATAATACTAAGCTTCGATGTGGTTGATTGCATTATTCACTAAGGTACCTATCGGAGATACAATGACATACTTACAAGAACTCTTTCCTCCAGATATAACAGCGCTCTGCAACATATGTCTCACAGAATCTTATTTTCAATGGAGAGGTGTATTCTACGAACAAATAGATGGCGTGGCCATGGGCAGTCCATTAAGTCCCATAATAGCAAATTTCTACATGGAAAAAATTTGAAAAACAGGCTTTGGAGAATGCTACCTTAAGACCCACAGTTTGGCTGAGATATGTGGATGACACCTTCGTCATTTGGGAGCACGGTGAGGAGGAACAAGATAACTTCAAGAAACACATAAATGGGATTTGTCCCAGCATCCAATTCACCCTGGAAATAGAACAAAAACAACAACAGTCTACCGTTTTTGGATGTTTTGGTAATCCGAAACCAAGACATGACACTTGGACACAAGGTTTACAGGAAAAATACACAAACAGACAGATACCTACATAAACAGTCTAACCACCATCCGAGACAAAAACGTGGGATAATAAAAACCCTGGTTGAACGAGCCAAAAGGATTTCGGAACCACAGTATCTGCAAGAGGAAATCAATCATCTCCATGCAGCTTTTCTAATCAATGGATACAGCAAAACAGATTTTCGTCGAGCCATAAATCCCAAGAAATATAGGTCCGAAAACGAAGACAAGGAAGAGACAAATGGTAAGGTCTACCTACCTTATATCAAAACAACAACAGAGAAAATTGGACGACTATTAAAGAAATACAACATATCAACAACACCTACAAACCAACACAAAAAATCAGCAATATACTTCGCCCAGCCAAAGACACTAGAGATCCTTTAAGTCATGCCGGTATATATCGTATCCCGTGCAGTTGTGGAGAGGTGTACATCAGCACAACAAAAAGAATGATCAACACAAGATTACAAGAACACATGAGACACTGCAGACTAAAACAAAATGAAAAATCGGCCGTAGCGGAACACTTGATGAACAACCAACAACATATTATAAGATTCGAAGATACTCAGGTATTATCACAAACATCACATTACTACACCAGACTATACAGAGAAGCCATTGAAATATATAAACATAAAAATTCCTTCAACAAAAAAGAAGAAACCATGAAGATAAACAAAATTTGGATCCCAGCACTGCATAACACGACAACGAAGCCTATGACTTCTGCAATTGGCACAACAGCAAACGCAGAAAACCCCCCCCCACCCAGGGTTTAGCTATAAAAAGAGAGACAGTTTCCAACCACCAGCCAGTCTGCAGCCGACTGTTGAGGAGTTCACAGAGAGCAAGCAGTATCTCCTGATAAGGTCTACCGCAGCAGTAGACGAAACGTCGAGTAAGAAGACAACCAGACCACGGCCTATAAGCCCGGAAGACGAACCAAATATGGGCCACAGGTTGTCTTTCGATATTCCAGGTGTTCTCTCCTGGCATGGCGTACTTGTAACCTACTTCTGAGTTTGGGTCGCCTGGAAGGCGGGGTACGTTTCCCCCGTTGATGTGATGGTGATGATGATGATAGTGGTGCGCCAGGAGAGTCTCTAATTCTAAGCTTAATCTAAGATGAATACGAATGATGATGATTGCGAGGCCATATGATTTCGGGGACCGTTTGGGCCTTAAATTTTTCCTGATATTTGTCTTACAGGTGAGGAAAAAAACCCGATAAAAACCTCACCCAGAAAAAGTGTCCCGACCGGTAATCGAACCCGAGCTCGCTGCATGACAAGGCAGCACGCTACCTCGAGACCACAGCGGTGGACTGTGAAAATAAATATGAAGTGACCTCAAAAAACATGGGGCACGAGTGTATAATACAATATATATATATATGATTTTTACTGCCTATATATATATATATATATATATATATATATATATATAGGCAGTAAAAATCATTTTAATACAACAAATATTCATAAAATGGTATATTGAATATATTTAACATCGGAACTTAATGATATTTAACATATTTTACCTCTAAATAATTAAAAAATGGGACTATTTATTGTCATGAAAACTCTAATACCTCTGCTGTTTATTTGTAAATATTATTTATTATTATTATTATTATTATTATTATTATTATTATTATTATTATTATTATTATTATTTATTTATATATTTACTTATTCAGCTTGGTGGAGTTAAGGCCATGTAGCCTTCTCTACCACTCACCAGGACAAACATGTATTACATCAGAATATAACAATCACATTTAACTTTAATATTAAATACTAATTAATACAGCACTGTCGATAACAGTGCATTTGTCGATAATGAAGTTTACCTCCATGTTTTACCTGGTTTTGGACGTTATAAGTCGAAAAGTCAAAGTGAAAAGCCCTGCGACCTGCTATTAAAATAACAGGTGGTGAGCATTTCTTCGGTCCACTGGTGAGTGAGCCCCGGGTTCCAAGACAGAGTCCATTTGCCCCGGCAAGTTGATTAATTAGTATTGCTGATATGTGATGTGATGAAGGCTGTTGACCAGCAGCAGCGATTGTCCCCGGCTCCGCTCCTGATAATTAATTTATTGTATTTCATTTTTTAATATTTTAATGTTCGACTGTTTCTTTTAATTTCAGTATCTGTTACATCGGTGAGCAGCTTTCTTTAAATAATGTTCAAAGATTCCGTTACATACATACACAGACACTTTTTTTGATTTTCTGACGATTCTGGCCAGGATTTTAGAAGCAAATATGAAAATGTTGTATTGTCACGGGTCCTTTACAAGTATACAACGTTTCAAGTCGATTCGATGTTTCTAAGTGGGTGAAAATCGTGTTAAAAAATTCCGTTACATGGATACAAAGACACTTTTTTTGATTTTCTGATGATTCTGGCCAGGATTTTAGAAAATAAATATGACATTATTGTATTGTCACGGGTCCTTTACACGTATACAAAGTTTCAAGTCGATCCAATGTTTCTAAGTGGGTGAAAATCGTGTTCAAAAATTCCGTTACATAGATACAAATACACTTTTACACGCTTTATATTAGCTTGACCTGTATCTATCTATCTCTCTATCTATCTATCTATCTATATATCTATCAATCTATCTATCTATGTAACTGAATATTTCAACGCGATTTTCACCCACTTAAAATAATTGGATCGACTTGAAATTTTGTATACTTGTAAAGAACCCGTGACAATACAATAATTTCATATTTATTTTTACACGCTTTATATTAGCTTGACCTGTATCTATCTATCTATGTAACTGAATCTTTCAACGCGTTTTTCACCCACTTAAAATAATTGGATCGACTTGAACTGTTGTATACTTGTAAAAGACCCGTGACAATACAATAATTTCATATTTATTTTCTAAAATCCTGGCCAGAATCATCAGAAAATCAAAAAAAACTGTCTTTGTATTTATGTAACGGAATCTTTGAACACGATTTTCACACACTTAAAGACATTGGATCGACTTGAAACTTTGTATACTTGTAAAGGACCCGTGACAATACAATAATTTCATATTTTATTTCTTAATTCCTGGCCAGAATCATCAGAAAATCAAAAAAAATTAAAACTGGTATAATAGGTTACGGACTTGTCGACTTTTTAGTCAATCGTTGTAAGAGCTCAGTTGGTAGAGCGGTGAACTAGTGGTATATAATTTCAGTAATGCATAGGTCGCTGGTTCGAATCCGGCTGCGGAGAATTTTTTTTTAGAAGAGTAATACTTTTAGCTCATACTACAATAGTATGGAATTTAAAGATATTTACATTCTTATCTTATTCTGTAAAAGTCCACCGCTGTGGTCTCGAGGTAGCGTGCTGCCTTGTCACGCAGCGGGCCCGGGTTCGATCCCCGCTCGGGACAAGTTTCCTGGGTGAGGTTTTTCGGGGTTTTTCCTCACCTGTAAGACAAATGTCAGGATACTTCAATGCCCAAACGGTCCCCGAACATCATCTGGCCATCATTACCATCAATATCATATTCACCTCATTAGATTAAGTTCAGGTTTAAGGCCTCTCCTGGCGCATCATTACCCATCGTCATCACCCACATATCATTGGAGCAGCGTAACCTCGCCTTCCAGGCGCCCCAACCGGAGAAGTGGGTTACAATACCCCAATGCCAGGAGAGAATACCTGAAATGTCGAATGACAAACAGATGGCATTGAACAAAAAAAATCTTATTCTGTAAAATATTAAAACTAAAAAATAA
>JASPKZ010003239.1:0-2500 GCA_030220185.1 Diploptera punctata | reverse complement strand
CAGACAGACAGAAGAGACAGACCGACAGACAGACAGCCCGGGTAAGACAGACAGACAGACAGACAGACAGACAGACAGACAGACAGACAGACAGACAGGGACAGACAGACAGACAGACATTACATACAGACATACATACATACATACAGACATACAGTCATACATACATAAAGATAGACAGACGGACAGACAGACAGACAGACAGACAGACAGACAACAGACAGACAGACAGGCAGACAGACAGACAGGACAGACAGACAGACAGACAGACAGACAGACAGACAGACAGACAGACAGACCAGACAGACGGGACAGACAGACAGACAGACAGACCGATTAGACCGACAGACGACAGACAGACAGACAGACAGACAGACAGGCGATGGACAGACAGACAGACAGACAGACAGGAAGATAGACAGACAGGCGGAGAGACAGACAGCAGAAGACGACAGACAGACAGACAGACAGACAGACAGACAGACAGACAGACAGAAACGACAGACAGACAGACAGGACAGACAGGTCATACAGACAGACAGACAGACAGACATACAGACAGAGACCGACAGACAGACAGACAGACATACAGACAGATAGACAGACAGACAGATAGACAGACAGGACCGACAGACAGACAGGCAGACAGACATACATACGAGACTACAGACATACAGACAGACAGACAGACAGAACAGACATACAGACAGACAGACATACAGACAGACAGGACATACAGAACATACAGACATACAGACATACAGACAGACCATACAGACAGACAGACAGACAGAACTTGCCAGACAGACAGACAGACAGAAAGACAGACAAACAGACAGACAGATACGAAAGACAGACAGACAGACAGACAGACAGGACAGAAAGACAGACAGACAGACGACAGACAGTACAGACAGACAGACAGACCGACAGACAGACATACAGACAGAGGCAGACAGGACAGACAGACAGAAAGACAAGACAGACAGGCAGACAGACAGAACCGGCAGATAGACGACAGGCAGATAGACATACGCAGATAGACGACATCCTAGATATAGAACATAAAAAGAATATAGATAGATAGATAGATAGAATAGATGATCGATAGATAGATAGATTAGATGATATCAATAGATAGCTATAAGATAGAAGATAGATAGATAGATAGATATTAGATATATAGATTATAGATATATAGATTAGATAGATAGAATAGAGATATAGATAGATAGACAGACAGACATACAGACAGACAACAGACAGACAGACAGACAGACAGACAGAACAGACAGACAGACAGACAGACAGACGACAGACAGAAGACGACAGACGACAGACAGACAGACAGACAGACAGACAGACAGACAGACAGACAGACAGACAGACAACAGACCAGACATACAGACAGACAGACAGACATACAGACAGACAGACAGACAGACAGACAGACAACAGACAGACGACAGACAGACAGACAGACAGACAGAACAACAGACAACAGACAAAGACAGACAGACAGACAGACAGACAGACAGACAGACGAAACAGACAGACACAGACAGACAGACAGCAGACAACAGACAGACGACAGACAAACAGACAGACAGACAGACAGACAACAGACAGACAGACGACAGACCACAGAACAGAACAGACAGACAGACGACGAAGACAGACAGACAAACAGACGACGACAGACAACAGACGACAGACAGCAGACAGACAGACAACAGACGACAGACAGACACAGCAGACACACAGACAGACAGACGCAAGACGCCAGACAGACAGACAGACAGACAGACAGACAGACCACGACAGAAGACGACAACAGACGACAGACGACGACAGACAGACAGACACAGACAGACAGACAGACCGACAGACAGACAGACGACAGACAGACAACACAGACAGACAACAACAGACAGACAGACAACAGACGACGAACAGACGACAGACAGCACGACAGACAGAACAGACAGACAGACGACAGACACAAACAGACAACAGACAGACAGAACAGAACAGACAGACGACAACAACAGCAGACAGACAGACAGACAACAGACAGACAACAGACAGACAGAAAGACAGACAGACGACAGCAGAACACAACAGACAGACAGCAGACAGACGACAGAAGACAGACAGACAGACAGACAGACAGACAGACGACAGACAGACAGACAACAGACGACAGACAGACAGACAGACAGACAACAGACAGACAACAGAACAGAAGACAGACGACAGACAGAAGACAGACGACAGACAACAGACGACAACCACAGACAGACAGACAGACAGACAGACAGACAGACGACAGACAGCAGACAGACAGACAGACAGACAGAAGACATACAGACAGACAACAGACGACCACAGACAGACAGACAGACAGACAGTACAGACGACGACATACATGACGAGACGACAGACATACGACAGACAGACATACATACCAGGACAGACAGACAGACAGACAGCACAACAG
>JASPKZ010003238.1:0-38564 GCA_030220185.1 Diploptera punctata | reverse complement strand
CGAATGTGCAATGGCAATTACTTGAAGGAAAACCAGAGGGAAAGCGCCAGTTGGTAGACCAATAATGAGGTGGGAAAATAAGTACTTATTTATTGTTATGTGAAATAAATCTGCGATGGGCAGGGCATGTGGCACTAATGTGGAATGAAAGAGGGAAATGGAAACTACTTATAGGAAAACCACAGGAAAAGCACCCAGTTGGTAGACTAAGAATGAGGTGGAAAAATAAGTATTTATTTACTGTTTAAATGGAACAATACTGGGATGGGAAGTACATGTGGCACGAATGTAGAATGCAAACTACTTGAAGGGAAACCAGAGGGAAAGCGCCAGTTGGTAGATCAAGAATGAAGCGAGAAAATAAGTAATTGTTCATTGTTTAAGTGAAATAAATCTGCGATGGGCAGGACATATGGCACGAATGTGGAGTGAAGGATGGGAATGGAAGCTACTTATAGGAAACCACAGGAAAAGCGCCCCAGTTGGTAGACCAAGAATGAGGTGGGAAAATAAGTATTTATTTATTATTTAAATTAAATAATACTGCGATAGGAAGGACATGTGACACGAATGTGGAATGAAAGAGGGGAATGGAAGTTACTTATAGGAAATCAAGAGGGAAAGCGCCCAGTTGGTAGACGAAGATTGAGGTGGGAAAATAACATTAACTATGATTTGAGGAAAGTAGATTATACAGGGGATAATTGGAAAACATTAGCTCAAGATATGAATGTATGGAGAACTTACGTCCGCGCGGCCATGAACCTACGGTTTTCGATAGTGCTAATGAGTTAGTTAGTTATAACGTCTGTACTTGTGAGTTTGTGATATCGTGTCATGAATTCTCTAGACAGTTGCGAAATTTCGAAATCATATCTACATAATGCTCATGTTGCATGCATTCAGTGACAATTTTAGTTAGTGTGTATTTTATCTATTTCTTTATTTAACGGGTTTCACAACGTCTTCTACTGTCATTCGCCTCCACATCTTTCTGTCATTCCAATCTCCATCCTCAAATCCTTTTTTCCCTCATGCTGTTCAAAACACCATCAATCCACATTATTTTTGGCCATTCTCTTCTTCTACCAAGTGACAACCCATTCTAGTATTCTTCTTGGAATCTGCCATTCTTTTTACATGACCATATCATTTATTGTTTTTTTTTTATGAAATCACAATTGAAGTTTGAACATTCATCTTTTTCTTAATTTTCTTAATTACACTCTTCTAGAAATTCCAACTGAACACCTCCAAAAATCCATTTCTACAGAATTTAATTTACTTATTGTTCTAGATTTTAATTCCCAAGTATCTGCACCGCATGTCATTGTACTCCTTATTATTGTTTTTACATATATATATATTTTAGAACTTATATTCGAGAAATCATCTTACATATGGTTTATTTACGAACTGAGTGTATCAGATGCTTACATTGGACGAGTTGTTTATATTTTGTAGATATCATGGTTTATGAAGACATTTGCGGGAGTGATATTGCTGTGAATATGATCCTGTTAATTTCACGCTCCATGAGTTAGTGACCTCCGCTCTTGAATGCTGTCGTTAGTGAAGGAATTATTTGAGCCATTGAGTATTAAAATGGACCATGCCCATTATGTCACTTTTAGACAAAACAAAACCATCTTCTAAATACTGGTTTAAATATATATATCAGGATTGTTTCTGTTATATACATAGGTATCCTTAACCAAAATATACAAAGGCTATATATTTTGGTTTTTTAGCACATTGATGTCAAGGAGATCGGGTTATGTTGATTACAGAGCAACGCCGGATAATCAGCACGGGCTATGAAAAAATAGCTACGATATACATTTATAACTATGTTTCTTTCTACTTATTAAACTAAACCTAAAAACACATTGTAGTGCACGGCGGGTATTGGCTAGTTTTGATATTATAAACAAGGAGGATTAATAAAATAGCAATGCGATTGATGTAGTGAACAAGAGCATATGAAGTGGTTGTCGTTATCTGTGACAGAAATGACGTTATGTCAACCTCGGCTTGTAGTATTGACAGCATTATCAGCACATCACTTGTACGTCATCCTAACTTGTCATCCACATATTATAAAGTAATCCTTGTTAATATGTAACAACAAGATATTTGGTACCGTTTGTCATTTATAGGTTCTCAGTTGAAATCCGAAGGCGAATATTGATTTTTCCCAAGTTTTTCTCAGCCGTTAACCTCCTGCATCGTTAGGTATCGTATCATTGTTTCTAAAGTTCATTGTAGTCACAATAGAGGTTAATTATTATTTTTTTAATATTAATATAGTACCAAATGACATGCTGAAGATAAAACGTGTTTTGAAAGGTCTACATGATTTTAATAATTAACGAAGTTTTTTTTTTAAATCAAAAATTCATTTTAATTGAAGAAGACTGATATGAAAAGGTACTTACACATTAATATTTAAAAATAAGTTAGGTAACATATATAATACATTTGGCATTTTAATTTTGTTATCGGTTCGGGAATAACTCCAATTCAATGTGATCGGTGGTATCATATAATAATAATAATAATAATAATAATAATAATAATAATAATAATAATAATAATAATAACAATAATAATGTTTTATTTATTCTGGCAGAGTTAAGGCCATAAGACCTTCTCTTCCACTCAACCAGCACAAATACAAATAAATATGACAATATAGATATACACTATACTAATTATAAAGAATTAAAATATATTAAAAGTTGCAATGTAAATTTCATATACAAACAACTTTTATACGATAATAACAATAATAATACTTACAATAATATAATAATAATAATATAAATATGATAAATTATACGAGAAACACCTATTAACATATGTACCTTACACTGGGTAATGATGAAGTCGAGGTTAGACCAAATGTAAATTTAGATTTCTTTTAAAAGATGCCAATGTCCGGCAGCCCCTTACTTCTTGTGGTAGGGAATTCCAGTTGCGAGAAATGAAGATAGTAGGCCTATATGACATGGAGTGATGTGATGCCCTATGTTGCGGTATATTAAGCAAGAGACTATGTTGTGATCGTGTGTTTAAGTTATGTTTGGAGGATATATACCGGAAACGCGATGATAAATAATTGGGAGTCGAGGTATGTTAAATGTAGCCATGTCAGTTCGTGGAATAATGGAGAAATGTGATCGTATTTTCGGACAATATATTCAGAGCTTGAAGTTCGTTTCTTTCTTATTTTTTTCACCAACTGCAGTCTTTAGATAGCATCAATTGGTCGAGACAAAGGTATGATATATGATACCTTGCATAAAATCCCCTTAAATGCCCTCCCCGGAAATATTTTTTTCTTGATAATTGTTATTTTGACCCCTACGAATTATTTAAACGTGAAAATAAAATTATAATTGACAAAATCTCATTTCAGGACCTCCATAGAACCCCCCAATTTTTGACCCCCAAGAAAATGATTATTTGGCTCCCTGAAAACCCATTAAGCACAAAAAAGGAGTATGTATCTTGTTATTTTTTTCTTCCGAACGAAGGAGGTTGAGAGAAGTGCAGTGTTACTTCCTTACAGCCTGTCCCGAGTCTTAATCATCAATTTGTGTTTTTACTAATACTACCAGGTTGTCTTTATGACATTTCTGGTATTATCTCTGGCACAGGCGGAATTGTAACCCACTTCTTAAGACGGTGCGCCTGAAAGGCAGAGTTAAGTTACCCATTATATGAGAAATGGTGAATGATAATAATAAAGCACCAGGAAAGTTCTTAAACCTAAACTTAGTCTAAATTTATACCATGGGTGACTACAGTAATAAATTGCCTTTAAGAAAAAAATCCTGTGGTCTGCCAGGGAATCGAACCCGGGACTCCATGAACTACAGTCGGAAGCTCTGATTACTAGCTCATGAGGCCATTCGACCGATTTCTAATGCCCATAAAATAAAGTCCAAACTGAAAATGGGCAGAAATATAAATATCCACATACGAAAAAGTCGAAAATATTGAACTGGCCAGCTCTTCTTCTTCTTCGTCTACCCCTTAATACCAATAGGCACCGGGATCACTGAACCACCCTGAATCTCCATTGACTTCTACCATTTTTTTTACCTCGCTTTCTTCATATTCTGTCAATTGTATCTTCCCATTTAATTCTATCTCTTCCGATTCTTTTCTTTGTTCTCATTTCTATTACTTGTCTTTTTATTTCCTTTCTTTGACATACGGCATACATGTCCGAACCACTTCAGTTCCTCTCTTCAATGGCTTCTATTAATATATGTTTCTCTCAGACCTAATTCCTTATTCCATCTTTTCTTATTGTGTCTCGTTGAGTCTTACCCATTGTTATCCTTTGGTGTCAACACTTTTGAAATTTATATTAAAGCACCGTTGAGGTTATGTAAGACTTAAATATGAAATTGGTACCCGGTAAGTCAGTCGTCCTCAACTAAATTATTAAACTTCATCAAGTTATTCTGTACGGTTTATAATGACAAACCACGCACTGCAAACCATTTGTGCAGTTTTTTGTATAAACCACGCTCTGCTACCATTTGTGCAGGCAATAACCACGCTCTGCGCCGCCGTGTATCGTCTTTTGTTTCCGTTGTATATATTAGCGCCGAGTTCATAACATCCAAGGTTATTAATCAAAAGCCTTGCCCGGGCCTATAAGAAGCAAAGATTGATTCATCTTTCTTTCCTAAACACTTAAACATAAATCAACAATAGATCTCAAGACACTAGAGTAATCTATGATTTTATTTAAACTGAATGTATCATTATTGTTATTAACCATGAAAGCTAGACGGAAAAAGGAAGCTAGAATGATCTCCTAAATAAGTAAGTTACGTACGTGAATACATCAAACAGCAGCATGCACATAAATAATTTGAACATTAACCAGGATGTATATAAAAATGATGTTTAATGTAAACAAGACGTCTGAAGTATAAGAAAAATATAACAAATATAAATATTGACCATTCCTGGAATTTTAACAAAAAAATAATAAATAATGATCATTAACATCAAAAACTATGTCATACCTCACTCAACATTCATACAATAGTCCAAGCTTTCCCCGGTCCTCCGGACCAAAACTCAAGCCACGCCACTCGCGTGCTCCAGACGACGTGTCTCAACTCAAAGTTCCGATCGAATGATAATGTTCTGAATGTGCGTAGCGTATTTGAGCGTTCCGAGGTAGAAGGGGAGATGCGCAGCACAAACAGCGCAACAGGAGAGGTAAAAAGGAGAGTGGGGGTAGATGCATAGAGAAAGGATATTGGCATAGTTCACGAATCTTTCTGTTCAAGGAGGATAACGGCACTGCAGTTGCGAACCGAAAATCGCACTTTCGGTTCAATTCCAAAATGGAGGCCTTTCAAAAACAATGTTTCATCTTCTGCATTTTAACTGGTACTGATGGTGCTGTATAGATATAAATCCGTTATACAACCTATACAACAACATCAATACCAGTTAAAATGCAAAAGATGAAACATTGATTTTGAAAGGCCTCCATATTGGAATAACTTGACGAAGTTTAATAATTTAATTGAGGACGATTGACTTACCATGTACCAATTGTATAATTAACATCTTATTCTTTGGCGTGTCATTTATGTTGGTATTATTTTACTTAAATATTTATCTTTCAGTTCCATGTTGCGCTATAGGTACTATAATTGAGTTATATATTGACATTTTAGTCCTAATGGTAACCTTTTTTCTTGTAGTCAATGGTATTGCATGTCTCATAGTATACAGTTGCAGTTTTCTAAATACTATTAAGAATTTCTTGCTCTATATTTCCATTATTACAAATTTTAGTTCCTAAATATTCAAAGTATTCAACTTCGTGTAATGTTTCCCTATCACATTTTATTAATTACATTTTTTTGTTGCGTATCCTGCTTAGAAACCGTCATAACTTTAATCTTTTTTAACATTTCTCGTAATTCGTTTCCTTTCAAATTCTTCAAGCTATGCATTTACTGCCTGTTCTAATTGTTAATTGCCCAAACATAAATGTCCAAAATACGGGGGGCTGTACAATATCAGAATTTATTTACGCAATTGAAGTCAGTTTTAATGCATATAATATTATTAGCTATTGATATTAATACTATTTATGCACGAAAAATATTTAGTTACTGTGAAAGTATTTTAACGTAATACGAAATGAAAAAGTAGAAGTATTTATTTATAACCATCGGCCATTTTGAATTCCATAGAATAACTATAATGAAGTGGAAGTTATTCACGCAGTTAAACACAATTTAAATTCAACGTATGTTTGTATAATTTAATATCTAAAAGCTAACCTAACATAATTTAATTACTCTAACCTGTAAAAGTAATAAATGGAGGGGATAAAATACTGACATAAAACGCGATAAACGGCCATTTCGAATTTTCACAGAATAACTGTTGTAACCAGGTATTAGTGTGGTTATGACTACCATGTTGTATAATTGAAGAGGTATTTGTCAGGAATTAGTCCCACTTATTTTTTCATATTCTCGAGTAAAATTAATTAGTGATAATTAAATTTCATGACTAAATATATTTAATATATCGTTTTATGAATATTTGTTGCATTAGAATAGTATTAAAATCGGTATATAATTTCCTGGTTAGCTACAACGACGCCCAAAATACATAAAAAAACTCCAAGCGCGACAGGCCTTGAAGGCCCTAGGCTTACCAGTCGGCTGCTGGCCTCACGTCCACATGTGTTAATCACAGAGGTAGATGATCATAAGCCAGTGTAGGGGTGACATGTGGTCAACATGTCGGGTCCCCCAGCTGTTATAGCTAGTCTTCTCAACCTGGAGTCGCTACTTATTGTAGCTACCCAAATGCCTCACGATGCTGGGTGGGCACCGGTCCCATACTGACCGAAATTCCATGAGAAAAATGTCTTCCCCCTTGTGGACTCGAACCAGCGCAAGTCCCGTAGCTCTGTGCCAAGGCTTCTTGCCTTAACCACTCGGCTACGGCGCGGGACGAAAATACATACAAACATAATCGTATATTGTTTAAATTGACGTTTTTTCTATATTTGAAATCTTCATGAACTCAAAAACAGCGAACTTTATTTTACATTACAACCGGGTTACTTCCTCCTACAAGACATTATATTGGATCAGTTCAGTGATATGTCAACTAATAAAGAAGGTAACACTGAAAACAATGCACTCACGAAAGCTAATTCGCGCCAATAAAACAAGGCGGAGGAAATTGTAAATTAATGGAGGAATATCAAACAATTCTTTTAGCATAGCCATAAATAGAGGAGGCATAGACTTTCACTGCCAGAGATTGTAGAAAGCAGTGATTAAATATACAAAAACACTGCCTGCCTTCTAATTATAACAATGGGCTTTGCAACTTATAACAATAATGGGTAATATGAAGAAACGATATATGGCGAAATTAATAACAATTATAGCAGTTATAACTTATAACTGCTATACGACATGAGAATTTAACTAATACGTTTGATCAAACAATGTAAAAACCCAATCGAAATATGTCCTAACAACCTACACTAGACTTAAATGATAAAGGTGGGATTTTCTGTTAACTTTTTTATTTAAGACTGATATGTGTATATATTTATAACTTTTAGATTGTTAACAGTTTAACTGTTATAAGTTCACCATACACCAGTTCTTAATAAATGCCAAATAATGAAATTAAACAAAACACTAATTTCACAAACACAAAACAGAGAATATACAAGTTTTGAGATTTATTAATATATATTAATGATGTTATTGCATGTATTTAAACGTTATTCTATGTTGAAGAGAACAAAATATTTACTTTTGAGTATCACTACAAAAAGATGTTTGAAAAAATGGGCACCAGATCCAGAATTTCTAAAACAATTCGAACCTCCGTGTATGGGTGCAACTGAAGAGATGATAGCTATTTGTAAGAAATTCAGAACATTGCCACCGAAAAAAAAATAAAAAATATGGTAATAAATTTTTGGACCACAACATCCTGCTGCTCATGGAGTACTCCGATTGGTCCTAGAATTGGAAGGTGAAACGGTGGTAAGATGTACTCCGCACATAGGACTCCTGCACCGAGGCACCGAGAAGCTGATCGAATATAAAACTTACGTCCAGGCACTTCCGTATTTTGACAGACTTGATTACGTATCTGCTATGAGCAACGAGTTGGCTTTCTGTTTAGCTACTGAGAAACTTCTCAATGTTCAAGTGCCCATCAGGGCCAAGTACATCCGTACCATGTTCGCAGAACTAGCTCGGATAATGAACCATTTACTTGCAGTTGGATCTCATATTCTTGATATTGGTGCCTTGTCCCCAATGTTTTGGTGGCTTGAAGAGCGGGAGAAATGCATGGAATTCTATGAAAGAGCTTCTGGTGCTAGGTGAGAAAATATTTGCTAATTGTAGAGATTTGTCTGTAGATGGATGGATTTAAGGACATGGATAATCGAATAGATGTATAATCAGATAAAATGACTGATTAATAATTGGCGGAGGAAAGTTTGGATGGACGGACAGATGTAGATATGAATGGATGAATGCACGGATGAATGGATGAACGGATGAAGTGGAGTATGGATAGGTGGATGAATGGATGGAGAGACATGTGGATGGATGAAGAGATTGATGGATGAATGGATGGAGAGGTAGACGGATGGGTGAATGAATGGGGAGGTAAATGGATGGGTGGATGGACGGATGGAGAGATAGATGGATGATGAATGGATGGAGAGGTAGACAGATGGATGGATGAATGAATGGGGAGGTAGATAGATGGGTGGATGGACGGATGGAGAGATGGATGGATGGATGGATGAAGAAATAAATGGATGGAGATGTAGACAGATGGATGGATGAATGAATAGGGAGGTATATGGATGGGTGGATGGACGGATGGAGAGATAGATGGATGGATGAAGAAATAGATGGATGAATGGATGGAGAGGTAGACAGATGGATGGATGAATGAATGGGGAGGTAGATAGATGGGTGGATGGATAGACGGATGGAGAGGTAGATGGATGGATGGATGAACGGATTGAGAGGTGGATGGATGGATGGATGGATGGACGGACGGACGGACGGACGGACGGATGGAGAAATGTCTGAACGGATGGCGAGATGGCTGAACAGATGGCGAGGTAGATGGATGGAAGGATATGGGATGGATAAACGATGGATTGATAGGGGATGAATAGATGAACGGACGGAGAGGTGGATGGTTGGAGAAATGCTTGGAGAGCTGGATAGATGGATGAATGAACGGATGGATTCGTGAGCGAATAGACACGTGGATGGAGAGTATGTGTTTTCACCTAGATGGCGGTCATGTAGAAAGGCAGTAGAATATGTGTAAAACTTCACAGTAACATTGATTTTTCAATCGTTGTCATCAGTCATTTAAATGGATAGTGACTTTAGAGGCACCCTGTGTAATAATTGATATTGATACCAGGTTGCATCCGGCTTACTTCAGACCTGGAGGTGTTTATCGAGACATTCCTCTAGGCTTCCTGGATGATATGCATAATTTTATATTGAATTTCTGCCAACGTTTGGATGACGTTGAAGAAGTAGTTACATCCAACAGACTGTGGATTCAGAGAACTAAAGACATCTGTGTGTTAAGTGCCGAAGAAGCTGTCGACTACGGTTGTACAGGAGCTGTTTTACGTGGATCTGGAATCAAGTGGGACCTTCGCAAGACACAACCTTATGAAGTTTATGATCAGCTCGAGTTTGATGTCCCTGTGGGCGTCAATGGTGATCTGTATGACAGGTCAGTATCCACTATACTCTGTACAGCCTAAGAAACACACTTGAGGAAAATAAATGGGTGGGTAATCCACGAAGCAGATGACTGTTGCAGTTCCTGCGATTCGTTCATTGCCAAAGCACAGCTCAGCGGAATCGAAAAAAATAGATCATGTACGCGATTAATATAATTTCGTATTTAAAGCTATTTAGGCTCAAGTTTACAAACACTTATCCTAGATTTTTCTGTTTATTATTGTGAATTATAACTCTTCTTCTGTATTTAGTAAAATTTTTAAATATTTTAAAATATTTAAAACAATTTTTATAACTTTATTTTAGATTTTTTAAGTATTTATTAAAATACACATATTGTGATGGTGACTTGCTATTTTCTCCAGAGAGTATATTACATAATTGGAACCGGTGGGTTATCGACAGTTGCGATTATTAAGGAGTGAAAAAAAAGGGCGTTTCATGGGATCCACCCTAGGTTGAGTAATTGGATTAGGTTAAGTGTGGTTAGTTAGTTAGCTTTTAGATTCATTACATTTTAAATGTGTCTAAATACACAAAACAGAAAAAAACGATAATAATCGAAACAACGATAATAATCGATGTTGTTCGATGGTGGGTTATCGCTGGCTCTAAAAACTCTGGCGCATGCGCACTGTTGTTCTATAGGACTTTCAAAATATATCAGGTAAGTTAAAGAAAACTTTTTCCGCTATTTATGTTAACTCAGAATACAGTATACACCTACATGTTTCTTCGAAGGTCGGAGAGTAATTATAAATTAGCATTTGTTAAAAAAAACTGAGCTATTCTTGAGAGGAAGTTGAATGTCAGTTACAAGTATGGCGGCTGTCGTATAGGCCTAGTTTATGGTAACTTAACTCGGTGATAAAATGTGTGATCAATATTATAAAAATCACTCTAAAGGGAAATTGTTAAACAGTGGTGAAAAAAAACAGATGGCGTTAAAACTATTTTGTAAATTTATGGAGCATTATCTTGATACTGTATTGGTCGATATAGTTAAATTAACTGCAGAATATACTGGTGGTCGGAGAGTAGTTTTGTACATATTCACAGGGAATTTAAAAAAATGGTAATATCAAAACGCCAACAAAAAGAAGAAAAGGCCTAAACTTGTTTTAAGAGTGGTGGACGATTTTGTAAAGTGTGTATAAGGTGCATAGTTTTTTTTATTACTGTAAGTACTGTTATTATAATTTAAATGTTTGAATTGAATTAATTTGTTTAATATTAACAATTATAATTGAATTAAAATTCGACGAACCATTTTATGTGCTAATACATTCTGCAACATTACAAATTAAAATTATTGTTGTGCATTAATTTCTCGGCTTGTAACAAACAGCTGACTGAGGTCGCATACGCTTCTACACGTGCTGCGCGGAGTAATACATTCGGAAGTTAAATGTCAAAGTGTGTTTCTCAGGCTGGACGGACAGTAGTATTATGTGAGACCCTTCTTGTGCCATAGCCGAGTGTTATGGAAAGGTGTTTTGGCGAAAAGCTTCGGGACTTGCGCTGGTTCGAGTCTCCATGAGGGAAAACATTTTCTCGTGGGATTTTCGTCCAGTGTGGGACAGGTGCCCACCCAGCATCGTGAAGAATTCGAGTAGGCTACAATAAGTAGCGATCTATGTTGAGAAAACCAGCCATAACAGCTGGGTTACTTTAAAATAGGTGTGTGGTTTTGCATTTTTTATAGCGTGCATATATGAAAACATGATTGTATGTGATACAAGTAATTCATACATGATATTTGCACGCTATGACAGCATCATGGGCTAGTGGTTTGCGTTTGTGACTAAATTCATGAGTTCCTGGGTTCGATTCCCGGCCATTAGGAATTTTTCCTTAAAGGGAATTATTCCTGTGGTTATCCATGATCTTGAATTTAGGTTAAGGACTCTCCTGCCGCTTCATTATCATTTATCGCCCGTAATATCATTGGGGTAACGTAACTCCACCTTCCAGTTGCCTCAACCTAAGAAATAGATTACAATTCCACCAATGCCAGGGGAGAAAAAGCCAGAAATGTCATAAAAGACAACCTGGTGGCATTGGATATATTTGCACACTTAGGTTACATACCTTTCATTCTACATAAGCGTTCAATATTTTGTATTTGTCTTGCTTACTAATGGATGTGATGGCAGATACTTGGTGCGTATGGAAGAGATGAGACAGTCTGCGCGCATTATAGAACAATGCATCAACAAGATGCCGCCCGGTGAAGTGATGGTTGATGACTGTAAGATATGCCCTCCACCTCGTGAAGAAATGAAGACGTCCATGGAGGCTTTGATACATCATTTTAAGTTGTTCTCCCAGGGTTTTACCGTGCCTCCTGGATCCACTTATACTTGCATTGAAGCTCCAAAGGGAGAATTTGGAGTATATCTCGTATCCGATGGAACTTCAAAACCATATCGATGTAAGATAAGAAGTCCTGGTTTTCCACATCTCGCATATATGCAGAAATGTGCAGTAAAGCACATGTTAGCAGATGTCGTGGCTATCATAGGGACTATGGATCTTGTGTTTGGAGAAATTGATCGTTGAAATACATTATTTTGTTGTGTTTTATACCGTTGAAAATATCCTGTCTTTAAAAATTAATTTCATGTGTTTTATTTGTAACTATACATATCAGTCATCACTAGCGGCGGAGTCCTATGACATGTTATATTTTGTTTAACCTTTATTTTAAGTTTTGAGTAAGTAAATGACATTTATATAAACCTTCTGACGAAAATTTAGTGATTTTTATTCTCTTAGAAGTCATGTTTTTCATATTTTAGATTTTTGGTCATATTTGTTATCCCTAATTTCTGTACTATACTAATCCGATTTAAATTCCAGCTGTACTGTAATATTATAATGATATTGTGAAAAGAAACATTAATGGCTGAACCAGGAATCGAACCGTGGACCTCTCATATTCCGTACGAGCGTGCAAGACATGGCACAAACATTAACAATTCTTTCCACATATATAAATCTATAATTCTCGTTTCGTCCACTGCCAGGTAGATGTCACCACCAACGTCAACGGTCGGCTTAATTTAGAAGTATCTATGTTTTGAGAATTTTACACCAGCACGTTTATAAGCAGTAATCGATGATATTTAACACTTTCCAATATTGTTTTTAACACAGTTCCAATAATGTATCATACTATAATATTATAATGATATTGTGAAAAGAAAAATTAATGTCTGAACCAGGAATCGAACCGTGGAAAATGTTAAATCCAGTTGTACTGTAAACAAACTTGCATAATATATTACTCCATCGACTCCATCTATTGAGGAAATCATGGACTACCGTACTTTTAACCGCCATATGACTGAATTGTGTACGAAATAAGCATTCTTCGTAGGTAACATCGTATTTTACTTAAAATTAGATTAAATATAACCTAAGTTAGTATTAATATTTAGGAATTTCCGCCCTTTCTTATTTATTTACGACAAACATTACATATGGGCCTACCTAAATAGATGTTTACACTTTATCCATGATGTCGATAGATATTATTTATTTACCTGTGTAGTTTCATTATGACCACAATGTATGTTCCATGCTGACTCACCTGTAAATTCTGCTGTTATTTTCACTATATCCTCGATTATTAATGTGAGATTTTTTTCATTAAACTGTTTGAAAATATTTAAAATAATTTGTTTCTCTCCGTTTTTCAAATGCTTTGTTTTCCAATATTTAAGAAATTCTACAGACATTTTGCCATTTTAAAACAATTGAAATTCTAACATATTCTGGGTTGCGTATGAGAAGAAAAACAATGCTTATTTAATTAATTAAATTTGTCATCATTCCTATAAGATTCTCCCTTATCACTTATACAGACATGTGCTAGATAATGTATTTTTGTGATTTTTATTTTCTTTATTTCAAGTGTTAGACAGCGAACGAATTTTATTACACGCTTAAAGGTAGAGCCATTATTCGACCAATGAAAATGCAACCAAACATCTTGTTTACATTACAACTGGAACTTAGCTTGGAACAGGTCACGGCGGATTCCTAAGACGTCATATTTTGTTTAACCTTTATTTTGAATTTTGAGTAAGTAAATTATATTTATATAAGTCTTCTGATGAACATTTAGTGATTTTTATTGTCTTAAAAGTCACATTTTTCACGTTTTAAATTTTTGGTCATATTTGTTCTAATTTCTGTACTAAACTCATATTTTACAAGGGAAATGTTAACAATTGCATGCCGAAGAGATATAGTATTTATAGATTCATTAAATTATAAGCTCTTTTTTTTTGTCTTTTTGGTCACATTTAAACATTTCATAGGTCATAAATTCTATACACTTATTTTAGGACATAGGAATCCGCCCCTTATCACTACGTCTCGGAAGTTGAGGATCTATAAAGTGGCAATAAAATACCTTCAAAAAAGACCTAAAGAAATCCCAAAAAGTCCTAAAAAATGGGAAAAAGAACATTTTAAATTAATATGATAATATTTAAAAGTGCAAAATTATAGAGATAATCAACATACACTGCGAAAAAAATTGATGACAGAAATGCTTCTTTTTTCATACTCTATGTATATTTTCAATTCAATATAGTCTGTAAAAGGAATTCTGTGTTCATTAAAAAAATTAAGTAATTGGAGAATTTACAACGAACGAATTTTTCCCACCTACAATGAATTCAACAAACCAGCTATTGATATATTGGAGAAATAAATTCAAATTCGAATAATTAGAAACGCATTTGGCTAGAAGCATAATTAGGCTATACAAATTATAAATATAGTCGAAGGTAGGTAAGTTGCAAAAAACCCGTCAAGAAACCAAGAAGCCGAAAAATGTCAAAATAATAAAAAAGGCAAATAAATTCAACCATTTTCTTGTCTATAATGACTAAAATAATTATATATATATGAAGGATTTAGGGCAGTAACATAATAAGCCACATCCTGTTAAAAAATGCCATTTATAACAATGATAGCAAATAAATGTATTGAAATACCCATAAAATCATTTGTAAGTGCGCCAGTGATGAGTTAAAATTTATAGACACACAATGTATTAACAACAATACTGGCCAATTAATATTTATAATTTTTTAAAACGTTAAAATCCTTACACAGAAATAAACGAAGTATTGAAATGGATACTTCCTGGAAAAGATAAGCGTGGTAGACCAAAGGCAACGTGGATAAAGGGGATTCAAGACAACATGAAGAGGAGAAATATGTCAGAAGCAGACCGGGAAGTGTGGAAAAAAAAAATTGTATATTTTGGTTGAGGATACGTGTGTAAATAACAGAAACAATCCTGAAATAAATAAAATTAAAATCCTTATATCTCAATATTAACAATATGTGGCTTATCATGTTATTGCCCCAAGCCCTTCATATATATATATTGGGCCTCAACTTCCGAGCCCTAGTAATCATAACACATCTTTCACTTTTCTATTTTTTATTTACATGCTTTGGCATCCGCCGCGCTAGCTCAGATGGTAATACAACAAAAGTTTAAATGCTTGACATTGGAGGGAGGGGATACATGAAAAAAAAAATTGTAATCAGATTGCATTGTACTGTTAATGATTGTTGAGAATTGGATTTGACCATCAGGAAAGCAAGTTGAAAATAGAGAGAGGAAATGGGATAAGACGTTGGTGGAGACTTGTGTAAATGAATTAATGTATTGTGCGCACAGATGGCAAGTGAAACTTTCTCAACTCAGGGAAGAAAGTCATTTCTCTCACAATAACTTGGTACAATTTCCACCGGAAAACATTGTGTTTTGTCTAAAACGTACCTACCTTGCAAACTTGACAAAACGCGTTACATCTCCAATTAAGCTACAGAGAGGATTGTAACTTTTTGTAAACAAGGTTTTAAGATTGCAATTGAACTTTAGCCCATAAATTGACTATGTATCGTATAGGATACATCAATTCGTTTAATTTATTTAATATTTTATGAAACACAAGAAAACTGAATGAGTAGAAATTACTTAAATTTGTGTCGAATTTCACAATATACCTAATAATAAACAGTTATACATGTTTCCGTTTTCACAGCGGTCCGCCACATTTAAATAACTGACACGATAATTTAATCCTAAGACCAATAAACATTACATAACACTACACTGCATATTATTTATTTAACTTGTCATCAATTAATACACATATATTAGTATTATCGCCTCGCTATGATGGTTGTCCGATTATATAAAAGCGGGTGCCGCGACAGTGCCTGACAATGATTAACATTCACGTAGCGGTAGTCGGCAACTTTGTATTTAATTATATGACAGCTACGAGGAAACAAAGCGAGCCGCTGGACAAACATCATAGTGAGGCGATAATAACACTACATGTACTGTAACTATCAATATTATTCCAAATTCTACACATATATTCGTACATATATATCTAACAGCTTTTTTCTCGGTTTTTATCCCTCCTTGAGCATACATTTTCTTAAAAATCCAAACAACCTTTAAAAATCGTTTCACCTTCTCAACCATGAAATTTTTCCAAATAACTTCTATTTTCCATGCCCGGACATATACACAAACTTATTTTTCACAACCAATATCTTAATAAATATTACAACTTATAAATAAACAACCCGAAGAGGGCATTATTAAGACCCTAAAGCGGAGAGAGCAGGCTTGCCTATTATTCATGACATCGTTCATTCATTCTTGACACGAGAAATTAATGTTTTCCATATCAACACATAAACCTACTTTTTGCGCGATAGTGCAATGGCGACCATGTTTGAAAGTTCAATTTGCTAAATTTTGGGGTTGCCAACCTAAATAACTATACTGTAATATTACATATTACCTACCTCGTACGGGAAGTAAAACCACTGCCCTTTATGTATACTACGTACAATGTATATACAAAAATATATCCAAAAGGTAGTGTTAATATACGTACATTATACGAAACAAACTACTGAATTTTAAATGAACTGAACTTTATTTGAAACAATATAAAACAATAAATTTATACTTTCCGCCATTTTATCCCTGATTGGTGTCACGGTCTGCTGTAGTCTCAACTAAATTATTTTTGGCATTTACCGTATATACATTGGCTAGACTGTTAACGTTAGTCTGTTGTTTATAATGAACGTAAATATTTCCAACAAAAATGTTATTATTACACACTTTATATTAGCTTGACCTGTATCTATCTATGTAACGGAATCTTCCAACGCGATTTTCACCCACTTAAAATCATTGGATCGACTTGAAACTTTGTATACTTGTAAAGAACCAATGACAATACAATAATTTCATTTTTTCTAAAATCCTGGCCAGAATCATCAGAAAAAAAAAGTGTCTGTGTAATTATGTAACGAAATCTTTCAACACGATTTTCACCCACTTAAAATCATTGGATCGACTTGAAACTTTGTATATTTGTAAAGGACCAATGACAATACAATCATTTCATAAATGTTTTGTAAAATCCTGCTCAGAATCATCAGAAAATAAAAAAATAAATAAAAACTGGTAAAATAGGTTGCGGACTTATCAACTTTTTAGTCAATCGTGATAAGAGCTCAGTTGGGGTAGAGCGGTAGACTGTAGTAGTATATAATGTCAGCAATCCATAGGTCGCTGGTTCAAATCCGGCCCGGAGGGTTTTTTAGATAATATTACTTTTAGCTCATACTACAATAGTATCGTATTTAAAGATATTTACATTTTTAATCTTATTCTGTAAAATATTAAAACTAAAAAATAAAAAATAAATAATAGTTCAAAAAACTAAAAACACGATTTATTAAAAAAAACGAACCAAAAAATGAAAAATAATTTTAATTTCCAATACGCTTGGGATAAAATTAAAGTGGTGAACAAAAAAATCATCTCCAACACATTTAGAATAAAACTATAGTTATCTACAAAAATAATAATTTTACCATCAAAAGCGTGGGGTGCTTTTTATGGTTTTTACATTTTCTTCTTAAAGACTTTACTTTTACCAATATATGTTTATTATCAAATATATTAATTGATATAGAGCACCCCACGCTTTTGATGGTAACATTTTTTTTTGTAGATAACTATAGTTTTATTCTAAATGTGTTGGAGATGATTTTTTTGTTGACCACTTTAATTTTATCCCAAGCGTGTTGTTTTAGTTTTTTTAAACTATTATTTATTATTTGAAAAACACCATCGCGCAAAAAATAATGCACAACGCACGTTTGTGAAGTGTTTTACAGAATCTGGGGAATTAAAAACCTCGTTATCGCTCGGTTTTTAATTAGTCCTCGCTTCTGTAAAAACCACTTCCCAACCTCGCATTGCAATACACTATTGTTAGGTAATACGGAACAATATAACGGAGCCTAATATAGCTACTAGTCTTCAGCCGTGGGGCCAATGATTGCATTACTGTTTCACTATACTAAATTGTATTTGCCTCGGCAGTATATATTAAATTGGGGTTAATGGACTCATTCTTCCTCCCCTTGTCAGCTTCTCCCGAAACTGGCAGGCAACGCGTAGCCGCAAAACCAGTGGCATTCTGTGTTGTATATCTTTATTCGCTTTAACGTTGACTTGACTATTTTGCCAATTTAAGGGTTAAGGTAGCCAAGAGTGAATTTTGAATAAAAATTGACCAAAACACACATTTAGTGTTTTATCTCTCATAAAATTCTCCTAAGCTTCCTGATCAAGAAAATATATAACTTATTGCTAATTCGCCATTGTTAAAGCCTGGTAGCCATTTTTAAACTCCCACAGAACTAGTGGCAGAAATTATACCAATATATCAAAGATTGGCATCAGATGTATTATTGGAGAGAGGCATAAAAGGAAAAACTCAAAATGTTAATGAGAGCCTCTGCCATACAGTTTGGCACATATATCCAAAATAAATATTTGTTTCAACACAGAAATTGAAACTATGTGTTAATAAAGCAGTAAGAAGCATGAAAAACTTTGTAGCCTTTTTTCAAGCGCATGCCCATTCAAAAAGTTCCTTGCACTACAAAATTTTGCCTTATTCAACTGAAATTTTCAGCACTTATCTGTAAGAATACAAAGGACCAAAATTGCATTGGATTTTAATCATACTCAAAATGCTCATGAGTTATGATTTTTTATATTGTCATATTTATCTCGATTTCTGCCAACATGAAAAGTCAGTTAAAAAAACATTTTTTTCTCAAAATTATTAACAGCACAGAAAAATCCAATGAAAATTTAGAAAAAATGAGTATAAAGAATATCCTGACAAAATAAGCTTATTGGAACAAAATATTGAAAATTGTACTGCAAGGAACTTTTATAATTAAAATAAAAAAATAATGTAACTTAGGAAGTAATATAACAAATCACATGAAATTTACCATAAATGTTATTCATACAGGTAGACATTTGTGGTAAATATTTGAAAGAAATATTTCTATTAGTTTCGGAGTTTCAAAATTCACTCATGGCTAACCTTAAGAAAGAAGGAACGAGTTTTCGTCTTTGATCGATTAACAATTTGTGTATTGAAACCACTAACACCGTGTATGGTGTAAGGTGCAGCTAGTTGGTTGCTCTAAGCCGGAAAGTCGCGGGTTTGAGTTCCTATGGGTTATCGGATTTTTAAACTGGCCTAAACCCTCTGACAGCACCATAGCCCTGGGATCGCCTCAGCCTCTAATCGGAATAAGTAGTAGATAAATGTTCTGGAGGTGAAGGCGACCGTCACGCAGAGTTGAAAACTCGGCAGAGATATTGTTAGCGATTGTTTAGAAAGGTGGGAGCCTTAATTTGCAATTACCCCAAATGTTGAAACGATTAGAATATTGTAGGCTTAATGGGACCAGTCCCATCCTGGATAGTAGCTACGGCCTTCTGCTGAGGATGGGACTAATCCCGAAATATCTACAATGTTTTATTCATTTCAACAGTTGAGGAGACTGAATATAAGGTCTTAATTTTATATTTTTAATACTCTCATTTTAATTTCACTTGGTCTCGGAAGTGTCCTCTGCAATTGAACTGATGAGAGTCCGTCAGTTCCTTCATGTCCTTGTGTGGTTAAAAAGTACGCGTGTGTCCATAGTTTAAAATCCTCTCTCTGCATGTCATAGTTCTGTAAGACACGTCAAATTAATGAGAAAACTTCTTCTTCTT
This sequence comes from Diploptera punctata, assembly GCA_030220185.1. Classification (NCBI taxonomy): domain Eukaryota; kingdom Metazoa; phylum Arthropoda; class Insecta; order Blattodea; family Blaberidae; genus Diploptera; species Diploptera punctata. Next base: position 18,575 of record JASPKZ010003238.1, on the reverse strand, counting down.
CCGTTCATGTGATAGACCTAGTGGTCTGTCACGGTCTCAATCCAAAGATCTCTTGCCTGGTGGCTGGTAATTTAAGATTTGACGTGGTATTCTTGTTCTGCTCATTCTTCTTACGTGAGATTTCCAGTTGTTTCTATATTTTTGTACATATTTCATGACTGATTCTGTTTGTAATTCTTTGAGAATCTCAGAATTCCTTTTATGGTCTGTTCTTGAGTAACATGCAGTACGCCTCATAAATTTCATTTCTGCCGCAGTTAGTCTTCGTTCATCTACACTCCGAATTGTCCAGGCCTCACTGCCGTAACATAATATGGGTCTGGCTAGTGTTTTATAAATTCTAGTTCGTGTCTGTTGTTGCACTGTTTTGGCTTGAAAATATTATTTATAATAATTCTTGTTACTCTGTTAAATTTATATTTTTTGTCTAAAATTAATAAGCTAATAAATATTATAAATAATTCCAATACATACTGTCCAGTTTAATACTATTTATAATATATATATATATCGAAACAATTCTTCATCATCATCATCATCAATGGCTCGACAGCCCCATGTGGGCCTTGGCAGCCTTCAGAAGCTTATGCCAGACTTCCCTGTCCTGGGCTTCATTCTTCCAGTTTTTTTATTTTTAAAATCTTAATGTCTTGAATTATACTATTCTCCCATCATAATTTATGTCTTCCAACTTTTCTGGCCAATAGAGGTTGCTCATTGTAAATTATTTTTGAAATCCTTTTGCTGTCCATACGAATAATGTGTCCAGCCCAGGCCAATGTATTAATTTTAACAAAATTCAGAATATCTGGCTGAGTGTACAGTTTATACAATTTATTATTGTATCTCGTTCTCCATGCATTATTTCCTTTCCGGGCACCAAAAATGGATCTGAATATCTTACTTTCAAAATGCACTAAAATTCCTCATCAGATTTTAACATGGTCCAAGTTTCTGATGCATATGTTAACACTGGTCTAATGAGAACTTTATGCTCGTACATGAGCATTTTTATCTTTCTGTATATAAACAAAGATATAAAATCAAGATGGATACAACATGTTCATCGAATGGAAGATCACAGAATACCCAAACAAATGTTAAGATATCAACCTGCAGGAAGAAGAAGACCAGGACGTCCACTCAAAAGACTTCTGGATGGTGTTTCTCTTGAGGCCGAAACAGGTCAACAATGGCCTAAATTCGTGAATGTACTATGATGATGATGATATATAAACTGAGATCTAAACATCTTCCTGAGTCCAAAAAAGCATTTGTTTGCAGTCATGATGCATAGATGAATTTCAGCCGAATTGTCAGTTATACAATTTACTTCAGATCATTGAAACAATTAGAAACATAATTCGACCAGGAATTTTAGCTATGCGGTTGGCAGCTAATATAATTGCAGGACATCTCTTATAGACTCTTTAGAAACACCTTTAATAGGAGAGAGAGAGGGAGCTAGAGAGTTTTTCTAACCCGGCCATTATATTCCATTTACATCCCACGTTTAAAGAGAAGAATCCGGTTCCTGGTATAAATTTTGATATGCATGGAGTGGTGTAGGCATGAATTGTTGATAATACGAATTGCTAACTGGATAACTGGAGGGAATAACGGAAATACCCCAGAGAGCTGAGGGATGGAGAATTTGCTAAGCGAGTCTTTATTATTCACCTTACAACTTCTGGAATTTTACAGCGTGTAAAAATAGTACACCAACAGACAATTCTCCAGTTTGGTTTTTTCTTCAGAAATGTGGAATTGTCAATTGCAATACCACAAAAAAATTCCATCTTGTCGATAATTCACGACTGGGAGTGATTTGTCCAAAGAGATTAACAATCGTGAGGTATTTTATTTATTATTTACTTACTTACTTACTCACTGGCACTATCGAACCCGTAGGTTCATGGCCGCGAGGACATAAGCTCTCCATACATCCCTATCCTGAGCTTATGCTTTCCAATCATTCCCTGCATAATCTACTTCCCTCAAATCATAGTTAATGTTATTCTCCCACCTCATTCTTGGTCTACCAACTGGCCGTTTTCCCTCTGACTTTCCTACAAGAAACGTCCATGCAAGTCTTTCATTTCCCATACGTGCAACATGTCCTGCCCATCGCAGTCTACGAGACTTAACTGTTCTTATTATATCTGGCTTCATATAAAGACCATGTAGTTCATAATTATTATTTACTGAATTAAATTTAAATATAGAATGTTAATAAAATAAACATATTTTATATAATTTAATTTAATTTAATTTATTATGTGAACATGAATATGAAATAATGAAATTAGGCAAGAATTAAATATTGTAATTTAATATTAATAAAATTCCGTTGAGGTGAATAGTCATAAGTAAAATATTAAAATAAATAAATACTTTTGATGGTGGTTTAGCTGCGGATTCTCTTTTCAGCGGTCAGAAGTTAGTATACAGGAGACGCTTCATAAAAAATTCTTACTTGAAAATTATTCAAATTTATTGTTTTTAAATTTGCATATACAAAAAAAGACAAAATATTTTATTTGGGTAATATTCTTCACCATAGTACGTAAACCAGTTGTTCTTATTAAATATCGTTGATTATTTTAATTTAAGTATGAAAGATTGCCACTTTCCTCAATCCTAGAATCAGAGAGATTATTAAATTTTACTTGAGGAGCTACTGTTTGCTTGCACTCAGAATAAATGTAACCACTGAGAATTATAAAGAGTTAGCATGTTATAATATAAAAGTTCATTATTACAGCACATTACATTATTTTTAATTTATATCGATTGATAATTTCTTTTTTTTAATACAAGGTTAACACGACTTGGGCATATAAGAAATATAAGTGGACTTTTGATTTCCAATCACAGTTTAGTTTACTTTTAGTTATGAGAATATAAAATTATTCAGACTTTATATTTAAAGTTTAATATAAAATATTTAGAATTTGAACCCAACAAATGAGCTAAGATAATTGAAAAAAAAATTAACCTAACATTCTTTCTTTATCATAAGGCAATGCCACGAGTGATTTTATCTAGAGGAATTTGCAAATCAAGAGTGGCAGTGGTTTAAGATCTATTTAACGAATAAAATTAAAACGTACACTAACAAATCATTATATATATATAGATATTGTAAACGACGATGTTTGAAAACCAAACATGACGAAGAACGATTGGTACGCTTTGCATCTTGCTTCTTTTGGTTCGATCACTGCAACCAGATAATAATATTATTTATTGCCAAAAGATCGACAATGTGGTCAAGAATGCCACCCTAGTGGAGAAATTTATGCCCAAACGGTATAGGTACTCAATTACTCATCTGATGGCCCCCTTTTTATGATGTAAATATGTCAATTATATTTTTCTGCGTCATTTCCTGGTTTAAGAAAGTGCAAACTGTTTTTTTTTTTGGTATAATCAATTGTTAAAAATGTTTTTATATTATCTCTCGTATGCGCTACGTATTGACATTCATGCACTATATATAAATACAATCTGGTAGCCGTATTTCTTAGAGAGTCAGTCATGCAAAATAATGCTATGACCTATTCAAGAATGTTAAAGAGGAGGTGCTTTCTTTATTATGATAAACTTTAGTTGGTAAATTTTAGGCGAAACACGACTGTGATTGATTGTAAATAAAAAATCATTGAAATATGATTGGTCATTGACTCCCATTTGAGGCATGAGTTAAATAGTCTAGTAAAATATTTTTATTATTAATTATAATTTTGATAATCCCTATCAACCTGCAGGAAGAAGAAGACCAGGACGTCCACTGAAAATACTTCTGGATGGTTTGTTTCTCTTGAGGCCGAAACAGGTCAACAAATGGCCTAAATTCGTGAATGTACTATGATGATGATGATAATCCGTCTGATGGTGTCTCGTTCATCTGGTGTCTGGTATCAGTCTGGCGCGATCACAGTGTCGCAAACTAGTATCGTCTGGTCTCTTCTGAATTTAAAGTTTTGTATTTTTTTATTTCATAATAACTAATTTATGAAATATTTAATTTTCTATTTAAAGTTAAATTCAAGTATAAAAAGAATATTAAAATACAAAATCATTTATAAACATTAATTCTGTTATTTAGGTAATATTAAAATCCTGCTATATTTGGTAGGTGCCATCGTCATCAATTATGTTATTTTTTTAACTTTTATTTTTTTATTAAGAGCCCCACCGCCATCCCCCTGGGTTTCCTAGGGCTTAATGCCCACATCCCCAGGTCTGCTCTTGTCCCTAATTACTCTCTGCTGTTTTTATTTTGTTCATTTTCTGGATACAAGTTTCGGGTATTTGTTCTTAATACTACTTATATATATGTAGTTATGTTTACATATTAATCCTTAACCCAAGTCATAAGTCTTAAATCTACTACCTAACCTAGTAATATTTATATGGTGTTGTTTAACTTAAGTTTTAAAACTAATACTTAATTTACTAACTTACAACTAACTTATTGCTATATTACATCTAATCCCTTCTTCTTTGTCTACGGATGTCCTCCTCTTGACGTTGAGTAAGGACCCTTCCGATGAACTTTCTCACTGCTTGGTATGGCTGTTTTTCTGTCCAAAACCGTAGAGGAGGCGGCCAGTTCATATCACCGTTTAGTGCAGCCTCATGTAAGTCCCTTCGTCTGGCCTCATATTTGATGCATTTGTACAGGACATGTTTGTACAGTGTCCAGCTCTGTTCCGAAGCAATCGCAATGAGGCGTTCGTGTGAGGCCTCTTTCATGGAGTTTGGCTTTGAAAGAGCCATGGCTGCTCAGGAATTGCGTGATATGATGATTTGGTTGGATCCAAGCTTTCTTTAGCCTTTCTTTGATGTTAGGCAGAAATTCGTATGTTATGCGTCCATGTTCTGCCGCTTCCCATCGTTCTTGCCATTCCTCGGAAATACTTTCCTGGATAATCCGTCTGATGGTGTCTCGTTCATCTGATGTCTGGTATAGGCTAAGTCTGGCGCGATCACAGAGTGTCGCCGACTAGTATCGTCTAGTCTCTTCTGAATGTAAAGTTTTGTATTCTTTGAGCGATATACAGATCGATAGGTGGGACTCCTGCGATCACTGGCAGGCAAACTCCAGACACCTTATTGTACGCTTTAGTAACTCTTATGAGGACTTGGCGTGGCAGAAAGTAGCTTCTTCTTTTGAAGTGTGGTTAACTTGCGGGCCCAGCCATGTGCTGCGTATCTATAAATTTGTTGGAACAATACCTTGTAGAGCATTAGGTAATTTATCGCTCCATATCCCCAGTTTTGACCTCCAAGCCGTGCCATACCGTGAAATAGGTTTATCGCCGAGTTGGTGACATTGTTGATGTGCTAATCGACTCGCATTCTGCTTTGGAGAGTTACTCCTAGGTACTTGTGTTCTTGTGTGAAGCCAAGATTGCGGTTTCCAATTCTCACGGTTGGCGAGCGTTGTTCATTCAGATATCATTTGAGAATCATTACCATGGTTTTATCGGGAGATATGGTTAGCTTGTGTAAGCTAGCCCATTGTTGGAGCTGCTGTAAGACTATTTGGGAGCGTTTCTGGACTGTCCAGAAATGATCATCACTAAGTCGTCTGCATATGCTATTGGTAATGCATTTTGGGTTGCTTCTATATTGTTTAGCAGATCGTCCATTACCAGATTTCAGAGACTGGGGCCCAGAACTGATCCTTGGGGACAATCTATGGTGGCATGTTTTCGGAATTGGTTGTTGTTCTCGATCAGGTTTACAACTCGACCTCTGAATAGTAGTCATTTACTGCTTTGTACAGATTTGAAGGGCAATTTCTTCTCTGGAGGGCGGTAAGTATACTTGGCCACCAGATTTGTATCGAATGCTCCTTCAAAATCTACGAATTTTCCCATCACTAGCTTTTCGGCCCAGTTTTCCACTGTGACGAAGAGGGCTGTGATAGCATCTTCATTGCCACGTCCTTGCTTGAAGCCGTACTGGTTATTCGACGCACCATAATCTAGTGTGGGCTGCAATTGTTTTTTAACTGTACGCCTTTAAGAAACCGGCTTCCATCTTCAGCAGAACGGTGTGCGCTACTGAAATTTAGGCAAAGGAATAACCAATTCCACCGCGGATATATATATATATATATATATATATATCAGTATAGCATTGGACAACCGCGATCCTATGCTGTCCGTTCCCCGCCGCGAATGCGCCAGCAGTGCCAGTGAAATCCCCGCGTCTGCTGTCCAATGCCATACTGATCGCACTGTGTGTGTTTAACATTTTTTTGCGGGAAGATACCATGATAAAAGTCCCTGTAATTCGTTTTGCAGAGTTGGAGTAAAATATCCGGAGATAAAGTGATCCTCCATACGGATTCCGTTTGGTGACTACTTCAGGGTATTCAGATCACAGTTGTAAACATATGGACATGTTCCTAGGAGCGCGAAATTCTATGAAATTTAATTAAATATACAAGGAATGAATGCTTAAACTATGTTGTTATACAGAGTGATTCATAATTCCTATTACAAACGTCTAGGGGATGTAGACGGGACTTGGTAGATAAAGTTTTGATAAGGATCCCATGTCAGGAAACGTACCATTTCGATGTAAAATAAGTTTCAAAATCGTAACACAATGGGCGGATATCCTGTGTCTCGTGTTTCAGAACAAGTATTACAGATTTCTAGTGGCTGTACTACAAGTGTGGTTCCAGATGGCGAGCCTATTGTTCGTTGCACGAAGTGTACCTGCGACGCATGTTTTCATACACATGCCCCACAAGATCTAGTGTGTGCTCAATAATTTCTACTGTCTCCAGAATTCTTGCAAGAAGATCTTCCTCGGACTCGACAGGTTAGTACAACCCCTAGAAGTCTGTAATACTTATTCTGAAACACGACACACGATATCAGCCCAATGTGTTTCGATCTTCAATCTTAATTTACATCGAAATGGTTTGTTTCCGGACATGGGTTCCTTATCAAAACTTTATCTCATAAGTCCCCTCTACAACCCCAGAAGTTTGTAATAGGAATTGTGAATACACTCTGTATTACTTATGCTCTGTATAATTTTTATTCACATTTATTCTGTAGTGATGATGGTTTGAAAACTGGTTAGGGAATTACGGTACGTACTGTACTGTACATGTGAGCATCCTCGGGATTGTGGGGGAAATCGTTGCTTTGTGTGTTGTATGGCAGCATTGTGGCGGAGACAGCTTTTCCATGTATCGTGAGTGGAAAGCCTAGCCTTGTAGAATTACTGACATCAGAAACCAATACTCTACAATTGGATTTTGGCCTCTGTTTATTTTCACCATCACGTCGTACTTTGTACATTTGCCTTAGTTTGTTTTTTATTTCACTTCTTTTTATTTTATATTTATATTTCGAGTGTGTTAGGACAGAGTTGAGAAAAGTGGATAACAATTATTAATGAAAAGGACAGTGGTCAAAATTGGCTTAAAAGTTTTAACTGCAAATTTGGAGAGTCCCTTAAGGTTACATTTACAGAAAGAATTACTCCATAAGAGCAATGCTATTTTCTAGACGTGAAAGACCCTATAATATGCAGGCCCTTTACGAAGTCACCCAGTTCTGTATTGATTAAATGGGAACTGTTACCTGAGAGAATGTAAATGTAAAATGTGTTATGTTACAGGATTACATGAAACAACGGGAAAGTGAGAGCTAGCGTTTCATTGAATTGCAAATTATGTGCAGACTGACAGCTGACTCATGTCAATATGAATATGTCGTTAATTTAATAGACTGACAAATTGATTAATTAAACCCCAGATTACTAAACCAGCTTTTTTTCTCATCGCTTACAATAACACAATACAGCTATAACAAAATAACCATATATAGGCTAACAAAACTCTGTGACTGTTAATATATTTGCATATATATATATATATATATGGTATGATAAGAAAAATAAATGCCTGGACGGGATTCGAACCCGGATCTCTGAGTCTGTACCTCAGCGTGATATCCATTACACTACCAGGCGAATCCAATTCAAACACTTTTTTTTTTCTTATATATGTATTATACTCTCCATTATTACTAGATGTCGCGAGAACACTGTCTTCACTGCCATCTAGTAGCTGACTATATCAAGTAAGCAAATTAAAGAGAATATTTATTTTACTTTATAGCAGTGACGCTATAAAGTAAAATAAATATTCTCTTTAATTTGCTACTTGATATAGTCAGCTACTAGATGGCAGTGTGAAGACAGTGTTCTCGCGACATCTAGTAATAATGGAGAGTATAATACATATATATAAGAAAATAAGTGTTTGAATTGGATTCGCCTGGTAGTGTAATGGATATCACGCTGAGGTACAGACTCAGAGATCCGGGTTCGAATCCCGTCCACGGCATCGTATTTTTCTTATCGATACCATCATAAGCTGGTGCACTTGGCTCAATGTTAATTAAAGATTTAATTATAACATCGAGAATAAGCGTCACTGCTATAAAGTAAAATAAATATTCTCTTTAAAATTGGTTACTTGAAGGTAGTCAGCTACTAGATGGGCAGAGTGGAAGGCGACAGTGTTCTCGCGACATCTCAGTAGATGATGGGAGAGTATAATACATATATAAGAAAAATAAGTGTTTGAATTGGATTCGCCTGGTAGTGTAATGGATATCACGCTGAGGTACAGACTCAGAGATCCGGGTTCGAATCCCGTCCAGGCATTTATTTTTCTTATCATACCATATTAAGCTTGCATTGCTCAATGTTAAAGATTTAATTATAACATCGATAAAGCGTCACTGCTATAAAGTAAAATAAATATTCTCTTTAATTTGCTTACTTGATATAGTCAGCTACTAGATGGCAGTGAAGACAGTGTTCTCGCGACATCTAGTAATAATGGAGAGTATAATACATATATAAGAAAAATAAGTGTTTGAATTGGATTCGCCTGGTAGTGTAATGGATATCACGCTGAGGTACAGACTCAGAGATCCGGGTTCGAATCCCGTCCAGGCATTTATTTTTCTTATCATACCATATTAAGCTTGCATTGCTCAATGTTACAGATTTAATTATAACATCGATAAAGCGTCACTGCTATAAAGTAAAATAAATATTCTCTTTAATTTGCTTACTTGATATAGTCAGCTACTAGATGGCAGTGAAGACAGTGTTCTCGCGACATCTAGTAATAAGGGAGAGTATAATACATATATAAGAAAATAAGTGTTTGAATTGGATTCGCCTGGTAGTGTAATGGATATCACGCTGAGGTACAGACTCAGAGATCCGGGTTCGAATCCCGTCCAGGAATTTATTTTTCTTATCATACCATATTAAGCTTGCATTGCTCAATGTTAAAGATTTAATTATAACATCGATAAAGCGTCACTGCTATAAAGTAAAATAAATATTCTCTTTAATTTGCTTACTTGATATAGTCAGCTACTAGATGGCAGTGAAGACAGTGTTCTCGCGACATCTAGTAATAATGGAGAGTATAATACATATATAAGAAAAATAAGTGTTTGAATTGGATTCGCCTGGTAGTGTAATGGATATCACGCTGAGGTACAGACTCAGAGATCCGGGTTCGAATCCCGTCCAGGCATTTATTTTTCTTATCATACCATATTAAGCTTGCATTGCTCAATGTTAAAGATTTAATTATAACATATATATAATATATATATATATATATATATATATATATATATACCTTTGCATTAGCACACACACACACATATGTGTGTGTGTGTGTGTGTGGTGTGTGTGTGATGCTAATGGAAAGGATAGTAGGTTTAATGTGGCCTATTTTTAATTTACTCCACTTCTGTAGACCACTTTACGTAGGTGGTGTATTCTTGTATTGTGTACAGAGAGGAGTGTCTGATAAGTGTAAGTTTAGGTATTTGTGTAGTGTAAAGTGTACTATATGAGGAAAGATGATGAAGAGAAGAAAGAAGCTGAAACCCGGCGCCGGCAACCTAGCATACTCCTCTCGAAAAGCACCAAGATGACCACCAGGATTGGACGTCCCCATCTGACGGACGCATCGCTATCAACAGTACCACATGACTTCTCAACATATGTATTGCGGAGGGATTTGCAATTTAATATAGGAATCTGGTGCATAATCTAATGATTAAAAATTGTGCACCAACATTCCCCCTGACCCCGATATTGAACATTTTTAAAATTAAAAATTAGAATCCCGCCAGAATATAGAACCCGGGCCCGTTAAGACATGCTACCACCCGACCCCAGCACAACGGAGTTTATAAAAATCATTAGAATAAGAGTTGCGAACATTTCATCAAATTACAATGTAAGGAGTAAGCTTGGCAATAAACATATTGTTGTTATTCATAAATGACTATTTAACTCATGCCCCAAATGGGAGTCAATGACCAATGATTTTTTTATTTACAAACCAATCACAGTCGTGTTTCGCCTAGAATTTACCAACTAAAGTTTATCATAATAAAGAAAGCACCTCCTTTTTAACATTCTCAATAGGTCATAGCATTATTTTGCAATGACTCACTCACGAAGAAATACGGCTACCAGATTGTATATATAGTGCATGAATGTCAACACATACCCGCATGCGGGAGTTAATATAAAACATTTGTAGCAATTGATTATATCACCAAAAAAAGAAACCACTGTTTGCACTTTCTTAAATGTATTTTTTTCCCAGAAAAATATAATTGTCATATTTACATCATAGGATATCAGAAATGAATTAATATACAGGTTTGGTGTGTTTCATTTTTTCTCCACTAGAGTACATTCTTACAATATTGCGTTCCTTTGGCAATAAATAATATGATCTGGTGTTGCAGTGACGAACAAAAAGAAGCAAATGAAGCGTATCGATCGTTTCTCATTTGTTTTCAAACATAGCCGTTTACATTAAATATATAAATATTTTAAAATAACTATATTTTAAATAATGATTTGTGAGTAAACAGCATAATTTTATTTCGTTAAATAGTCCTAACAAATGCCACTCTTGATTTCCAAATTATCGATAATTTGGGAAATCACTCGTGGCATTACTTAAGATAACTAATTGACCAACTCACTAGCATTGTCATACCCGGAGCTCGGAGGTTAATGGCCGTGTGGGCATAGACCTAAGTACACCATATGTCCCTAAATAACAACTACACAGGCGCGACTGATATACCAGCAGCTGCTAGCACTACATCAAAGTATTGATAACAGAGGTGGACGATCATTTAGCCAGTATATGAGTCAACACAAGTGGTCAGCAGGTCAGTTTCTCCCGGCCGTTGTATTTTGGTTTTTCTCGATATCTTAATAGATTCTCGATTGAAAGGCCTAACTTTTGGGAATTTATTTTTATTTATTTTTTTTTATTTATTTATTTTAGCCTGGTGGAGTTAAGGACATGTGGCCTTCTCTTCCACTCACCAGGACAAACATATATTACATCAGAATATAACAATCACAATGAACTCTAATATTAAATACTAAACAAAAATTTGATCATAAAGATATATATTATATTACGATCTATAATGCCAACCAATTAATGTTAGTTAAAATTAAGACTAAAACTAATAATAAAGTGTATACAAGCAAGACATATTAAATTGTCCGTGTCTAATGTTTATAAAAAAACAAAGAAAAACAATGAGATATAGAAAACTAATTTACGTTTGTACAATATTTAAAAACAAAACAAAAGAAATATTTGGTTATCTTAATATTATTTCATAGATAATTAAATTTATTAATTGTTAAAAGAATACTATCAGTGAGGTAATACAGTAAAAAAATCTGTTTAGTCGTGGTTTATCTTCCAAGTTTGATATGTACGTTGTAGTCATATGATTGAAAGTATTTTTCTCGTTTTCAAATAACCTTTTTTTATCATCCTTCGATTTATAAATGAAAACCCACTATATTTGAGTATAGCCTGGAAAGGGTCAGGGTTGGAAGAAAAGTAGCTAAATGTTTGATGTTTGATAACAGGGAAATGACGGAATTTCCGACGTGTGATGGACAGGAAGGTAGGACAATAGCAGAATATTATACGTCTGATTAATAATTCAGATCTCCATTCATAATGTCTTAAGTCTGAATTACATCGGAAGTCGACCATACTGATATTTCTTTTCTTTCTCTACTCAACTGTATTGTGAATCAATTCTAGTTTATTGCCAGTTAACTGTAGTAAAAGTCTTATATAATAATAATTATATATATAAATAAGTATATAATAATCCTCAACTCGTGTCCAATTAAGGGTCGGGGTCGAGGGAAGAGATGAGAAGAAGCCCCTTATATAGAGATATGTGATCGACAAGGGTGCCGGCCGACATCGCCTGATACACCAGGGGCAGATGAACGAAATGGATGAGATGAGATGAGTATGGAGAAATGGTAGAATGAAATTCTGGCAGGGGGAAAACGGGAGAAACACCCCGAGAAAAACCCTGCCCAAGCTCCTTTTCTTCCACCACGAAACCCACATGGAATGACCCGAGACTCGACCTCGGGACCCCCACCGGTGAGAGGCGAGCATCTAACCGCTTGTGCAACGGAGTAGGAATTCTGCAGCATACCTGGGTTTGATCACTTGTCGGGACAAGTTTCTGGATGGTGTTTTTTTATCGGGGGTTTTTCCTCACCTGTGAGACAAATACTTCCTTCACAGTAGCCTCTGCCCACTCCTGGAATTTCCTTCCCCAAGATATCAGGGATTGCCGCACTCTTGGACACTTTTAAGTCATGCTTACAACAGTTACTTGTTGTCTAATATTAATTTTTCTCCTATTTATTTAAATTTATACTATGTCATTAATAATCTGTTTTTCTCGTTTTTTTTAGTATATCTTGTACATATTATATAATTTAATTCGTGAAATGTAGAGTAATCACAAAATACATTACTTACTTACTCACTGGCACTATCGAACCCCATAGGTTCATGCCCGCACGAACATAAGCCTCTCCATACATCCCTATCCTGAGCTAATGCCTTCCAATCATTCCAAAATCAAAATACATTATAAATATTAATTGTATTGTATGTATAACATGTAATCGTTTCTGTATATTCTAATTTAGATGTAAGACTTTTTTTTTTTTTTTTTTAAAACCTGGTTGAGTGGCAGTCAAGGTCTTAAGGCCTTAACTCTGCCAGAGAAAATAAACTTATTACTAAAAAAATCAAGAAAATGTAAGGCCCAAACGGTCTCCGAACATCATCTGACCATCATAATCATCAACATATTTTCCATGTTTGATATAAATGTGTATGCTTTATGATGTGTGTTGGTCTTAAATATCTGAGAAGGCCCTGTATTTGAGCTGATCACTCACTCGAGGACGCCCTCCATGTCCTTGTGTGAGATAAAAAAATGTGCGTGTGTTCTGAAGTTTAAATCCCTCTCCTTGACAGGTATCATAGTAAGGGCCGAGTGACGTGGAGTATTTAAACGTACCTGTTGGGTGAGAGGTTATTGGTCTTATAAATGATTATATATATATATATATATATATATATACATAGTAAATTCTGCGCCGGAAGGCAGGTCCTTCACTGCAATCACAGCATTTTCATGCTATGCTTGCAGCTTTACTAGGGAATTGTGTAGGTGTGGTAGCTTCCCGTTGCTTTCCACACCGGTGAAGGATGATGATGATAATGATAATGGTAAGGATGATAATGATAATGATGATGGCCATATGATTTTATATATATATATATATATATACACATATTTGTTCCATAAGACAGGGAATCTTGATTTTTAAAGTGTCTTTGGAAGCCCAAAATAGCATTTATTTGCATTTTGAATTCTTCTGGTGAGTTCTTTCTCCTACATCATCAGTATTGGAACAAATAAACCAAGGTAATATTATAATGATATTGTGGGAAGATTCCTGGTTCAGACATTATTTTTTCTTTTCACAATATCATTATAACATTATAATATGATCATTATTATTGGAACTGTGTTAAAATAACAGTTATTGGAAAATGTTAAATAAAACCAAGGGTAGACAAAGAGACCTCACTTTAAAAGAACTATCATCATCATGCATTTATTTATGTTTAGATCTTTTGAGCGTGTTTCCTATGAGATCCCAAGATGTGGTTGATGAGTCCATCTTAATATTTGTCTTTTTTTATCTCAACGTTCTTTTAAGTTGATACTCCAATGCTAATTTATGAAGCAAGATGGTTATATTCTAGGCCTATGGACATGTTGTAACCAATTGCTTTCATAATTCTGAATGTCTTCAACATTTTGAACTTTTATTTATCCTGTATATCTGTGTTTCTTTCCTTGTCCATTTCTATCAAACTTAGGAGTGAACGTAATCCCATCTGTGCAGCTTGCAATTTTGGTTTTGATTTTAGAATTTACTATACCAGCCTCATGGGCTAGTGGTCAGTGTTTCATGAGGTTCCCGGTTTAGATTAAAATGTTTCCTTAAAGGGAATCATCATTCCTGTGGTTGCCCATGGTCTGGAATTTAGGTTAAGATTAGATTAAGAACTCTCCTGGCGCTTCATTATCATTTATCATCCATCATATCATTGGGGTAACGTAACTCCGCCTTCTAGGCGCCCCAACTTCAGAAGTGGATTACAATTAACCAATGCCAGGGGACAACACCAGAAATGTCGAAATGACAACCTGGGGGCATTGAATAAAAAAGTATCCAATTAGAAATAAGCTAAATATTTTTTAAAACTTTTAGATAAAATAAAAGAATCTAAAAAAATGGAAAGAACATGTTCAAAGAATGATGGATGATCAGATTCCAAAAATTATACTTAATTACAAACCAAGAGGAGACAGGAATATTGGTGGACCGAAAAAAGAGATGGATTCAACTTTTGAATGAGAATCTATGAGACCGGAACAAGCCACATGTGCTTAATCCGTAATTGTTGTTGATGATGATGATGATTCTCGGTATATTTCAGTCGATGTATGGAAGTAAAATATGGACCATGATACAGTGAGATGTTGACAAATTAAGAGTTTTTGAAAGGAAAACCATGAGGAAAATATACGGTCCAGTTCAATGTAATAGAGAGTGGAGAATCATGTACATTTCTTCAGTTCTGATTTTGCAGTTACATTATGTAATCTCATTCTACGATGGAGGAAAAGTATAAGTGTAGTAATAAACACAGCGTGTTCGTAAATTCGCATTACAAACTTCTAGGACATGTAGAGAGGATTGTGTAGATTACGTTTTTAATATACGAACCCTTGTCCAGAAACGTGCCGGTTTTCGTGTTGCAGATAAAAAAAAAATTACGCTTTTAAATCTCCCGCGTGGTGCCGGGGATAAATCAATAGCCAATTACATTTACGTAACCAACATTCACTGATTTCGTAACAATGTCCAATGTCAAGGGAAAAATAAAGAAAACTCACTTTGTCACTCTAAGAATAGATAGATCGTGTGTACCAGGACACTATTCGCAGGTAGAATGTATGCAACGAGCTTGTGTGGTCGCCATTTTAATGGATAAATACTAACCAAAATGTTAGGGGGGACCAACACCTTTAGCCATTTAAAAATATGGCATATTTCAATATTTTTTCTCAGCAACAATGCTGGTTACAGAAATGGAATTTTGGTATGTGATATCTACATTACAATGTGAGCATGTTTGTGTACTTAAGTGCAATCTAACTTCAGTCATTATGGTTTATTAAAATATCAAATGTCAGCTGAAAATGTTGCATTGTCTTGGCCGTTTTCATGCTAATTTTTCCTAAATTTCAATGGGGCCTATATTTTAATTATTCTTGTTTTCTTTTAACTCATTAATGTTGTAGCTGCAACATATACATTTGTTTAATTATATAGAATGTATTTTTTTTTTCATTTTGAATTGATGTATACTCATTTTTGTTAAAATTTTGCATTAAAAAATATTTTTTTTGAATACAATATAATAGGTACATTACTAATTGTAGTATATTTTGTTCATCTCTGTAAACTACAATATACATGCAAAATTTCAATCTCAATATACTTGGAGTTATCAGGGAAACCGTATTGAAAAAAATGAAATTACGGAAAACAAGCGACAAACTCACTGAAGATGTATGTAACCTTCTAAAATTAAAGGGCTTACTTGAGTGACAGCATTGCACATTTTCAAACATAACTCGAAAAGTTAATAGAGATGTCAATGAAAATACTTCACTAATTTAAAGATGAAGTTTCAATCCATGTGAAAAAAATTATACTTTTTTTGACCTTCAAAGGTGTTTGGTCCCCCCTTAAGTACAATATAGAAGTTTGGTTAGTTTGCATATAAACAATTATTTTTACAGTAACAAAGTGAAGTTTCTTTATTTTTCTTTGGCATTTGACATTTTCATGAAATCAGTGAATGTTGGTTTTGTAATATTAATTAATTTATTCAATACATCATTAATTTACTATCGATTAGTCACCGGAAGACGCGGGAGATATAAACGCTTAATGCGAATTTGTTGTGCCTGCAGAACGAAAATGGCACGTTTCCGGACATAGGTCCCTATTCAAAAGTTATTTACATAGTCCCCTCTACAAGCGTAGAAGTTTTCAATAGAAATTTCCAAGCATCCTGTTTGTAAGAAGTATTTTATTTATTATTGATATTTAAAAACTCAGGACATTAAAATCGCAGTTCAAAATTAGGCGTAAAAGGGCCGACAAATTTTGCTCAGAAACAATATTTCAACCTTCTGGTTCAGAGCCCTCTTAATTTCAGGCTTCTTGTTTCGTGCCGTAAATCTACGACGCAAAACCCATGACTTTACACTTCTCTTCCGAAAGAAAGCAAATTCGGGTCTTTATGTCCATGGGTCGGAAGAAGAATAGGATGTCTTTAATATCAAAACATCTACCTCTATAATGGCGTAATAGATTCAATATTAGGTCGTAGCCTCTCCTTTGTTAGGATTTCACTAGACCAAGTTAATTTAGTTACGCTTATTTCTCTAAGATGGTCATGAATGGTATGCCGGTCAACATACCGATCCAATGAGACATCTTGTAGGCAATTAAGGTATTCAGGCTTAATAATCTTTTACGAGCCTGTAAATCTTATGAGTCGTTACCCACGGCTTAAATCCTTCCCAGAGGACTTGCCCCTTTGATTTTTTCATCCTAAAAAATACATCGACCCTGACCGGGTTTGAACCCGGGACCCTCGGGTCCGAGGCAAGATATATAACCACTAGTCCACCGCTGTCGACTTTATATCAAACCAATATTCATGAAGAACTTCTGATAGATTTGTTTTTTATAAACAGTTTTTACAACGTAATAAAACATCTTGTGCCCAAAGCTTTTAAATTGTTACATTCTTTTCTCCATTCTTCTCTATCTTCTTCCATTCCAGTTCTTCCAGACCTATCTCCTCGACAGCTCCTCCTTATTTCGTCCTTCCATTTAAATCTAGGCCGACCCTCTCTTCCTTTCCATGGGCCAGGTGGAATCCATTCCAAAGCTTATCTGAGCAATCTTTTTCTCTGGCATTCTATGTAGGCATATATGACCATACCATTCTTGGTGTCTGTATCTCAACAAAATCTTGAATTTTGTAGTCGTTTATAATTAAATCCTACCGGCATTGATACTTTGAACTTTTTAACAATTACTGTTTTAATGAAGAACAGGGAGCTGACCTAATGCATTAATCCCCAACCTGGAAGACCAGATACTTTTTTTTTATGTTCTCCCTATAGCTTTTTTTTGTGCGGAATTATTTTGTATTGCTTCTTCTTCTTCTTCTCACGGTTTAGGCTTATTTACTAGCCTGTTCCGGCTCTAAATTGCTGCTGTTTCCATCTTTTCCTTTGATCTTCCCAAACTTCTTCTTCCTCATGGTGAATAGCTGTATGCTGCTTTGGTATTCTTGCCAAGTGTTCTTTCCAGTTTGTTCTGTATTTCTGTATTGTTGGTTTAATTTCCACTACTTTTAGTTGTTTGTCTTATTTCTTCGTTATGTTCTTTGTCTGTTCTTTGATATCCTGCTATTGGTCAGAGGAATCTCATTTCAGCAAGCTTGGTATTCTGGCAGATTGTTGTGTTGTCACTGTCCATGTTTCGGATCCATAAGTAATAACAGGCACTGCCATCGTCTTGTAATAATTTCATTATAGAGTCTTTCCTGGCTTTAGTTTTGTATTCTATATAACTATATGTGTATTTTTATATCATTCCATTAGAGCAATATCCGTTATTTATGCTCGTATTTATGATTGATTTCCTTGGTGAGTTCCGGAAATACTATTAAATTATAATGAGTA
This sequence comes from Diploptera punctata, assembly GCA_030220185.1. Lineage (NCBI taxonomy): Eukaryota > Metazoa > Arthropoda > Insecta > Blattodea > Blaberidae > Diploptera > Diploptera punctata. The sequence continues at coordinate 270 of JASPKZ010003238.1, read as the reverse complement.
ATAGACTTACAACTGATGAAATAAATATGCGTAAAAATAATGAATGTAGGAACACATTTAATTTTGAATCATAACGAGATAATGAATGAGGACTCGTTCATTGAGAAATGTAAATGAAAGATTTAAATTTAGTTTCTGGTGTTGCTCTTGTAAACGAGACTTTTCAACTCTTTGAAAAGCGTCCTCTCATGTGCAGTCCTGTAATTCTTTAATTAATCCGTGCGGGTTTCCCTTAATGAGGAAATGGTTGTTTTTCAATTCCCGTTTAAA